>LPNX011156951.1:186694-236498 GCA_001517045.1 Pseudotsuga menziesii
CTACTATCATCTATTACAAGGCTCAGCACTTACATCCATCCAGGCGGGAACACATCCTTCTCACAATGATGGAAGGGCATGCACTCATATCTGATCATGAGGGGAACACATCCCAGCAATCATATCAGAATGGCCCCCAGTCCTCCTCGACTGAGCTACTTGGTAACTGACCAAGTGCCTCCATTCTCCTAGAGAATGGCAGTTGCCCTTACATCTGACCTGCTCGTCGGAATGGCCAACACTCACATCTGACATGGAAGGAACTTAATCCTTTAGCCATGAATAGAATGGTTCATCCCTTACATCTGATCAAGTGGGAACACATCCCTCTATCACATCAGAATGGCTACTCATTTCTTACACTGAGTGTTCCTGGTAACTGACCAGGTTCCTCCATTCCTAGAATGGAAATCGCTCTTACATCTGTCCTGCTCGATAGAATGGCTAGCACTCATATATGACATGGAAGGGAGCAACCTTCTCACCATTACAGAATGGCTCAGCCCTTACATCTGACATGCTCGTCAGAATGGCTATGGATCTCAGCACTCATATCAGTCATGGAAGGAACCGATCCTCTCACCAGAATGGAATGACTCAGCCCTTACATCTGACCATGGAAGGAACCAATCCTCTCACCATGTCAGAATGGCTCTGGGTCTCATCACCTTCTCTAGGAGGAAGCCTCGATCTGGAGAACACCAAGTCTCTCTCTGAAGTACTTGAACTTTAGCCTAGCCAATGGCTTCATCAATACATCATCTATCTGTTCCTCCGTCGCAACATACAGGAGATTCACTGCTCCTCTCTGCACCATATCCCTGATATAGTGGTACTTGATCTTGATATGCTTCGACCTGTCATGGAACACTGGATTCTCTGACAACTTCACGCAACTCTGGTTGTCACAGTTTATACAAGTAGCATCCAAAGGGAGATCAAATATATCAAATAGTAGCTTCCGCAGCCATACTGCCTCACAACTAGCTGAACAAGCTGCGACATACTCTGCTTCAGCTGTACTCAGTGCTACATAGGATTGCTTCCTGCTAAACCAAGAGATCACATCTGATCCCATACTAAAGCAACATCCTGAAGTACTCTTCCTGTCGATGGCACTGCCTGCCCAATCTGAATCAACATAACCCTCTAGGTTAATCTTCTGATTTGCACCATACTTGAGCCCATAATCAAATTGTACCCTTCAGGTACCTCAGAATATGCTTTGCTGCAATCAAGTGAACACTTCTCAGATCTGTTAGATACTGGCTCAAGGTGTTCACAACAAAGCAAATATCTGGTCTCGTGTTCGTCAGGTACATCAATGACCTAATCATCTGATGATACATCGTAGCATCAACCGTCTCTGATGAAGCATCACTCAATAGCTTCAGGTTTGATGCCATAGGTGTAGCCATAGCCTTGCAGTCCATCATCTCGAACCTCTTCAGGATCTCTACTGCATAGTTCCCTTCTCCAAGGAAGATTCCATTTGTACTCTACCACACCTCCATACCTAGAATAGTAGTGCATCGACACATAATAGGAGCATCACTGGTCTTCCACCTTCAACCTTGGATCAAAGGTTGGAATCCACTTTACTCTCAGTAAAGCCTAGAATCATCAGTAATCTGCCCATCCTTTCGTACCATGTCGAACCTCAGGATCTTCTGCAATCACTCCCTCTGAAGCGGAGCATCATACTCCCTCTATCTTTTGTACTCTATGCACTGAAACATTCTGTACTAGAGTAACAAGTAGTATCCATCTAGGATCACTGGATACTAATATCCTCTATCTTGAACTTCTTCAAAAGTTCATCTTGCACCCATCTGTGAGCTTGTCATCCTCTATCAACCTTGTAGCAAAGGTTAAGATATTCATCAAGCTCATCATGTATGTGTTATCCCATGGGTGTCTTCTGAACTCGTACAAAGCCTTCTTTCATTTGCACACATGATTATGCATGTCATGTGACTTCACTTCTATTAGCTGTAAATGTTTCTTTGTAGACTATGCCTTCTCTTCATGAGAAGCCTCATGCTACGAATCTTGCTTTGTATCCCACAATGTTTCCATCTACTGCATGATGGAACTATGAACTTCTCTTTAGGTCTCGATACTACGCCCAGACATCATTCTTGTTGAAAGGATCTTCCCTTTCTTCTTGGTGGCTGGAAGGTTCTGCATCAATGATGTCACTGCACTCGTCATATTATTCTTTGTATTTGAACTGACGTCACTTGTTCTTCAGAACAAGTCTTCATTCTTCTTTGCTTGTAGGTGATTATGTATGCGATCTTTCCTACAAGTCAAATGCAATTGTATGGTTACAACATTTCATAAAGAATATTCATACTGGCAACTACT
Organism: Pseudotsuga menziesii; assembly: GCA_001517045.1. Taxonomy (NCBI): domain Eukaryota; kingdom Viridiplantae; phylum Streptophyta; class Pinopsida; order Pinales; family Pinaceae; genus Pseudotsuga; species Pseudotsuga menziesii. The sequence continues at coordinate 189,065 of LPNX011156951.1, forward strand.
TGTGCATAAATATATGATCATGCAACTACTTTATCCAATACAACATTCATCCATGTCTCACTGAAACTTTCTAGATGCCTTCCATCTCTACTAGGACAACATTGAGATTGTGCACTAATCCAATATGTCAGCAAAGAGGTTTCATTCTAGATAAGTAGCAATGGAGAGTTGTATAGCACCATGAGCTACTTACCCATCACATGCATATGTATACTGTCGTTAATGCAAACATCCTATCATGCATAATACATCAACTGAATATAAACAAATGCATAACAAAACAATATCATGAAATAACAATTGAATACTTATATTTATTTGTTTCGAGGGTATACTTCATTTTGAGCCTTCAGCTTCATCATCTTCTTCATTCATAATAGCATCATTTCTTATCCAAAAACTAAGGTGGATAAGAAGTTCTTCAAGAGTTGAGTTCTTCATATTCCTCATTGCTTGGGGGATCTTCTTTGGATGGAAAGAGCTTGATCTTCATTTGCTCCCACCTTCTCTTCTTGAGCTTCTTCTTCTTGTGAGTTCTCTTTCTAGAGTCTATTGAAAGTAATCACTTCCTTCTAGCACACATTCCTCACATGAATGAATTCCATGATCCTGGGAGGCCATTCAAGGTGGCCATCACCACTTTTGCATTCTTCACTTTTTCTTTTACCGCTTCAAGTTGTTATTTGATTTGAGAGACTCTTATGACTGCATGGTCTCTGCATTCTGGATCTTCACATTCTTCAACTGGTTTCTTTATGTCATATTCTGATTTTGTTCTTCCCTTCAAATAGCTTGAAATTCTGGAAGACCTTCAACAGCTTTTCTTGCAATAGGTAGTGCTCTGTAATGCACATGTGCAAGCCTTCTATGCCAAAGCTCATTTGGCTCTACTGTGTTATGGATCAAGGCTTGTTCTGGATAGCCCTTCAATTTGACAAGCCTCCTTATTGTTCTCCAATCACTACCGCATCATTGATAGTCTTTCCTTTTGGTCACATGATGACTTGACCATCTATGAATGAAACCCGCATTCCTTTTTCCTCAATGCTGAAATGGAGAGAAGGTTCTTCTTGAGTCCTGGAACAAACAATACTTCTTTCATTGTTAGAGACTTACCAGAGTCTATCTTTTATGAAGATTCCCCACTACCTTTTATTGGATATTGGTAGTCATCTCCCAGTTTCACCTTGTGTGGTGATTCATGTCTAATAGTCTTACAAAGGATTCCTTGAATCCCGTCATATGTTTGGAAGCCCCACTGTCTATAAGCCAATCATCATTTCCATGAGTAATGTTACCTGTGAGAGCTGATATCAGAACATATTCATCCTCGCTTGAAGAATCTTCACTTTCATATATGGATCTCTTTCTGGATGGTTCATCATCCTCTGCAGCATGAGCATGATGTCTTCTTGGCCTCGTCTCCCTCTGAAAATGGAACCTCTATACTCATGTAGGTGTCCAATCTAGTTTCTTCAGAGAGATCAAATACTTCTATGCTTGGAAGTTGTCAACTTCACCAAGCTTATCATCAAGCTATTGTGATATATCATATTGAAATGAGAACCTCAAATGGAAATAGCAAAGGATTAGATCTTATCGATTTGAGGTGTCCGCCCTTGTCCCAGAGTTCGCTGATCTAGGGTTTGTCACAGAAACCCTAAATTTCAAAACATGGAATCTTTTAGATCTGATTGGATCAACAGATAGATCTCTTCAAATGGAGCTATCCAATGTACTCCTTTTTTGAAAACAGTGGAGGGAATCTCTCAGAACAGGAAGCCCTAATTTTCCAATTTCTTCTGCAGAAATTCCTGTTGCTGTTTCTATGATATCTCTGAAATTACTACTCCTCTACATCTAAAATTTTTCACTGAGGTAACCTCGCATGTCCCTAATCCAACACCATATGTTTCATCAGAATTGGTTTCACCATTTGGGATTTCTGATTATTTTCCCAAGGTGACCTGTTACATGACTATTCAGAATAGCGAAGTTGTACGGCATTCCACGTGTCACTAGTTCATCTTCTGAGTCTGATACTCAGAAAATAGAAACTAAATTCCATTCCCTTTCTAGAACATCTTCAGGAATTCCATTTGGACCTCTTTATCTCAAGATATTTCATATATCCCCAGATGTCCTGTTCAGGGATTAATTCTGGAAGAGGCTGGAACCCTAACTTGGATAGATCATATCGCCTGGAGTACAGTGAATCTGAGTCGGATTTTTGGACAAAAGATTCACTAGGATTTTATATTCAGCCCTTGAAATTTTCAGCTTCTGAGACTTCTCCAATATAGGAATATAGCGACTTTACCAAAACTTAGCAGTTTTAGTATTTAGGGTTTCTCCTAGCTTAGGGTCAAACTAGGGTTTGACTTTCCCATAGTTTCACCCAACCAAATTTCTTGATCCAGGTCTCTAAAATTCGGTTTTGATGAGGAGAACAATCCTATGCTAGTCTCACTCAGAAATTCCTCTTCTGTAGAAAGCCCTAATTTCCACATCGAAACTGAAAATGCTTGAAATTGAATTCCCCATCGACAGAAAGATGCACCCTTCAATGGAGAGTCATCCTAGCATACTTTTGCTGAAAATTTGTGGAGGAAGATCCCCAAAATAGGAATCCCTATTTCCTGTAGCTACACAATGTCTTCTTCTTAGGTTAGCTTTGATACCATGTTAGTTTTTCATCACATTAAGCTAGCATTATGATCTTAGGATCTTTTCATTGAGAGACTAACAAGCACAGCAATAAACATAAGCACATCACAAGAGACAAGAGACACAAAGAGATTTTCCTTGGGGAAACCATAAAGGAGAAAACCCCGCAACTTCCTCTAAGGTAGAATCAGCACCAAAACAGTAAGAGATCTCCCAAAATAGCAGTAGTCTTCTGTCTTCTGTCTAGGCCCAAAATTTCCTTCTCCAAAAGTGCGCCACACTTGAGAGAGCAAGTGATGTATTTCACAAGTGATAAATAGAGAGTCTCTCACTCTCTATTTATATTCTTCTATTGAATTGAATTGCACTCAATCATGTCATCCCAACTAATAATTACTTACTCGAGCCTACACCTTAATTAGTGTATAATAACTCAAGTGCCCTGAAACTGTGGGGACTTACCTAATGACTTGATATGACTTGATTACATTATTAATCCTCGTGATCGAAACATCGGGGCATGATCACATGAATCAAATACATAACAGAAACATCCCGGAATAAACATCGGGTTACAATACATAAGATACATAGAAGAATACATTCCAAAGTTACATATACATCAACAATAGACACTCCACTTCGATATGCATGTGGGTCCATGTAGCTAAGAGCAAAGAAAATCACACCACCACTTTAAAGACAATTCTCACAAGCACTTTCAATGGGACATGGTAATCTATGCTATGGGTATTTGTGTCCCTGAAATCTGTGTGTCATGTAAGCAATACGTATTGACATAATCAAGTGCTCTAAGGGAATCACTCCCACAACTGGTGCCACCCGATTCCATGGGTGCCCATCAATGGGACAATCTGGTAATAAATTAGATGTCTTATATATTGAGCTCTAAGGTATCTCCATGGAGGTCAAACATTCCAAGTTCATGATCCCATAGCCATACCAAGGTTTCTATTATTTGAACTTGGGATCTCATGTTCGATGTACGGTATAATTTCAACAATCCGCACCTCTAGAGGGCATTAACTGTCATCAGATTCCCCATGGATAGCCTATCCATATACTCATGCTCCCTTTCCCTCCACTCTAGGAATATCTTGGCCTACCAATTCAACAATGTTTCCATTATATTTGTTCATAATATCCATTCCGTAGAACTCACGACTGTCCAGTGACGACAGTGTGATCCACTCGTGAGTTCCTCACTGCAAACCTGCGATTATTCCACAAAATCGTGACTTTGTATTGAGCCACCCATGAGTGTTGCGTGGTACCCTTGGGGAAATCCAAAAACATCAAAAAATCATGTAATTTTATAATTGAAAGCATAAAAACAAAGTTAACGGACATATGAAGTACCTGGAAGATACAGATTGAAGTTTTGTCCATTGGATTGATCACATGAATACTTTGAAGATGGGAGGTAAAATTTTCACTCATAGGGTAAAAATCAAATGTAATGTTTTTTGAACCTATTTCCACTACTTATAGTAAAAATTTCATATTTTTTACCTACTTTTATATAGTTTGGATTATTTTCTGTCATTTGAACTAATGTTGGTTGTTTTTACCTAGGTTTTATAATTCATGTATGACATTGGAGTATGTTTCCTTCGCATTTAGGATAGGATTTGGTCCCCTTTTGCATATTGCACTTATACCTTATCCCTTGATGAACTTTAGAATATCCTCTTTTATCCATGGAATACGATCTGCAACCGTTTATTACCATTTAAACATCATTTTTCTTCCATGGTTAGAACCTACCTCACATGGGTTACCCTAGTTAGAACACTTCTTGTCATTTATGGTACCCATGCCGAATTTGTGCTATGTCACAGGACAATTTGTAGTTTTTTTTCACATGAAAATGTGCCTCAGTTTGTATCTTTTATTGAACTACCTTTTATTATAAGGCTCCTTCCCTATGGATTTATCTTCAATCCCTAGTCTAACTCCTTAAACATGACTAGATATATGAGTTTCTTGTTCTTTCAAACTTGTTAAAGGAACTGAAGGAACATCCATAGTGGTATAAGTTTAACCCTTTTCCTGACCCTATCGATTATTTATGAAAAATGAATACTATAGTTTCTTCGGAATTTAGAAGAGTATCTTCAGGTATAGATTTATCTCTTTTCTGGGCATGAAGGACTGAACTTATGAAAAAGGAACACATTTGAGCTTACTTTTCTCATTTTCATGCTCTGGACCTAAACATGAAAAATATTCCAAGGGTTCTTTATTCCATTGTCGTGCTCATTAAACATCAGTACAAAGCATCGAGTTTAGTGTTTCCTATCCCATTCTTGTAAATAAATTGAACTTTTTGAGCGATATTTCCTTCCTTCAGACTCGTTAAACTAAGGATACATGATTTCTTTTGAAGGAACATTATTTTAGTGATAGTTTACCCCTTTTTAGACCTTTCCAACTAAGTATGAAAAAGGTCTACCTTATTTCTTCAGAAGCTAAGGGAGTTCTCACTTGGCATTAGAGGAAATTTCAACTCAAAATGGGCCTCCTAAGGAAAATTAATAAAATAATTCGGTGATAGTTTACCCCTTTTTAGACCTTTTCAACTAAGTATGAAAAAGGTATAAATTATTTCTTCGGAAGCTAAGGGAGTTCTCACTTGGCATTAGAGGAAATTTCAACTCAAAATGGGCCTCCTAAGGAAAATTAATAAAATAATAGTTAAAATAATAAAAGAATATTTATTAATTTTGTTTGTATTTTCAACATATCTCCCTGTGTTTTTACTCAAATTTTGATCGGGAGAGCTCATTGGATGCATAATTAAATTCCACATCCAACGAGCACCTACTCGGCATACTTTTGATAGGCCCCACTACACCAAAAATAAGGAATACCCGAAAACACGTGATGATGACATCATCATCACATTTTTTCAGGTATTTCTTGTTTTTGGGGTAGCTGGGCCCATAAAAAGTATTCCAAGTGGGTACTTTATGGATTTGGAATTTAATTATACATCCAACGAGCTCTCCCAATCAAAATTTAAGTAAAAACATAGGGAGATATGTCAAAAATATGAACAAAAAGTGTAGTTTCTTTTATGATACCTATCCCCAAATTTATATTAAAAATTTGTTTAAGAGGTGCTCCCTTTTTGAATTTTAAATCATTTTGATTGGCTAATACATGATGACATCGAATTTGAATTATTTTTGGAAGGCCCATTTTAAATTGAAATTTCCTCTAATGATTATTTTATAATTTTTCGGGCTCAGGAGACTAAATTTACGAAAAAGAAGCCCCTAGAGTCTTATTTGGATTTTTCAAACTCTCAAATCTATGAAATCACCAATGAGCATTCACTAATTATGGCTCATAAAATCCACATATCAGTGTTATATCAAACACTATTCTCTCTTTTCTTCAATCTTGATAAAAATGAAGAAAGACTCGAGTTGACTTTCTTAGACTCATTAAAACTTAACAATAAAGGAAAGGAAGAAATAAACTCTTTGGTATATAAGTTTGCTGGAAGAAAGTCATCCTTGAACAAAGCACTAGTTTGAGTCTCTCAGTACTCGTCTCTTATTTTTTTACTTCTTGGTTCAACTATCACTTCGAGCTATTAATCCTCCACTTGTCCTGAATACATGGGGAATCTTCTCATGCCTCCGACATAGTAGATAAGTCTATTTGTACCAATTGAAAGTCTAAATATGCCTTAGGTCATTTATGTGTCATGATCTATGTTCAAGGATATTTACCCCCTATCTATTCATCTTGATACTTATCATCTCCATCTCTGAGATCATATTATGTACATATTCCCTTATCCAGTATACAAGTTAATCATGTGACATGTTGAAGGATTCAGTTCCTTCCTCTTCCCAAAAAGGATTATGATTAGTACCTCCTGCAAAAGAATACCTAGAGTTTCAATGATAGTACCTCAGGATCTACTACACATATTGGTAGATTCCTTTGCATTGGTATTTAGTACAACTCTCTAACTGACACTCCGATGGAATCCTTCCATGTTTGAATTCAAGATATGTATTCACATGGTAGTATTCATACTGGATTTTATATATTTGGATAAAGACCTTGGGTTATAGCCTATATAACCTAAGTTTTGCAAGATTATGCTATGATCTATGACACTATTTCTGTCTATTGAAGATCCATCATTGTATTATTGTGGCTTTGATACACCATTGTAAAACATGTGTGGCCTTGTTTCCCATACTATATGATGTAAATGAATCTTTTAAAGGGTCTAGTGTTCCACATTATTGAACATGGCATCCTTAGTCATGATTTTGTAAATGATCTAGATCTGTCTGTTTCAGGTACTTCTCTATGAACTTGATTATGAGTCCTCCAAGTTAAAAGATTGTAAATTATTTCAGCCATCATTACCCTCTGAACTCACACATTAGGGGCATATTTTATACAATGAAATGTCACATCTCCATCTGACTATTGACTCTAGCTTATCGACACACAAAAGGACATTATGGATTAAAGTGGCCCTAATCATATAGATGAGTTGGTTCTTGAATAAATATTGTTTCCTTTAACTTTGCCAATTTTTATAGATGATTTTTCCTTGAACTCGTAGGTATTCTTGTGACAAGTTGCATGTCACTCACGGGTCAGCACATATGCAACTCATGAGTTATCCCTAAAAAGTTGCACTCACGAGTTTCCTTCATAAAATTCATTCTCCAATCATGAGTTCCCTTCTATATAACCGTGAGTTCCTCTAAAACAAAAATAAAAATAAAAACATGATTTGTTTAGGGGCAGTTGGGTTCGGAATGATAACTTCCCTAAATCCCCTAACCATCCTAGGCCTAGAAACCTATCCTCAATAGAAACCATAAATAGAGCGAATAGGTAGAGGATAAGGGAAGCAATTTTGGAGAGAAAGGTTATGCTAGAGGAGTACATTGGAGAGAAGAGCAAGAGGACTCATTTTCTTGGTCGACAGAGAAGCTTGTCTCAGATAGGGTTGTAATGTTTCCTTAGCTTCTTAATAAAGAGTGTATTTCTTCCATATTGTCTTAGTGCATGCCTTTATTGTTTTGAATCATGATATGTATTGTTATTTATTCTTAAATATAATTATAATATATTCATTTTTCTTTATATAACAAGGGATATTGTGGAGGAACATCAATCTTTATTGTAGGTACATAAGATAAGAAGGATCAGGAGCATCTGAGGAATAAGGTTAAAGCTTCGATTAACCATTGGTAAAAAGGTACATGTTCCACTAAACCTATTTTTCTCATATATGTTCCTGAATCCTTGATGTCTACAACCCATACCTTATTATGTTGGTGACCCTAAGACCCTAAGTCATAAGTTAGATATCCCTCACAACACATGGTCAGATGCACACATCCATAAGCTACATATTGATGGTATCAAATTATTTTTAACGGTTTCCTACAAAATATAGTGGCCATTTTACTAGGAAAACATACACCTATTTTCACTACTTAGTCAATTTTCAACAAATTTTCCAAAACATTCTGAAACCTCATTTTGGAAGACTTGTAACTTTTTGTTCAAACACGTTTTAGGAGAATTGGGACCACGGTCAGAGAAACATATAAAGCATATAAAAATTGATGGTCTCATATATTTTTTATTAGTATCATACAAAATATGGCATGAATTTTACTGAGGCCACTTAGATAGATTTACCACGAGTCAAACAATGCAAATCATGCCAAAAAGAACTTTTGGTAGAAAACACTTTTGGCAAACTAATAACTTCACCTTCGAAGATTGTATTGACAAACCAATCATATGGTTAGATGCACAAGACAACAATCTATATGTCTATATCCTCATAATCATTTAATTCATAAAATACAAAAGATGGAATGTATTTTATAGAGGCCCCTTAGGAAGATTAAGAAGAATTTATACTTAGTCAATTTTTTATAGTTTCAACCAAAGTTTCAGCAAGTTTCCATACTTTTACAGAATGGTGTCAAATTGTAAAAATGACTTTATGAGAGGACTAGAACACCATAATATGACATAGTAGCCTCATCACACATGCCACATGTCATGTCATCACTCCATTTTTTATTCCTTCATCATTAATGAACTTTGATTTTACTATACTTAGTCTATTTTCAGAGTTTCAATAAGATTTTCAACAAGTTGTCATATTTTTACAGAATGGTGTTAAATTGTAAAAATGACTTCATGAAAGCACTAGAACATCATCATATGACTTTGAAACCTCATCGCACATGTCACATCATCATAGATGTCATTTCATTTCCTTTTTCATTAATGAACTCTTTTGACATCAATGGAAACCATACTCAACATTTACTTTGTCTATGATAAACTGGCAGTCTACAACCAAATAGTCAATATAAACATTTATAAGATTTTTTTTCATTCTATTTTTTTCAGATGGCCAAGTCATGGCTATCCTGGTAAGGATTTACCTGGATTCGATTCATCAATCCTTTGAAAGTTGTTTCATCTAAATTTTCCAGTTGCACCAATCCTTCGTTTGTGATATGAATTACAATATATGGCCCTCGCCAGTGTGTGTTCATCTTGATTGGATTCTTTAAAAATTTCTATCATACAGAAGGATTGGTTCTCCAACCTGAATTTCATTATTAGTTATGTGTCGATCATGCCATAATTTTTTTCTTTCCTTATCAACGTTTTGATGATAACCTACAACAAAATGTTCTTCCTCCAACTACACAAGTTGTGATAGTATTTCCTTGCCGGTACCAACATCTATCATCTATGTTATCACAACAATCCTTAGACTGGGTACAATATATTCCATTGGCATAATAACCTCTTGTCCATATACTAGTTGAAATCAGGTTTGTCCTGTCAAATTCTTATAGGTCATGAGATATGCCCTCATTACTATAGAAATATTCTGGTCCCAATCATCTCTTTGAACAAATATTGGTCAATGCATTATCCATGGTGTTGTTGAATTATTGGACAACACCATTTTCTTAAGGGTGATATGGCGTTGTCTAAATATGTTAGATATGGAATTATTTAGCCAATTCATTAATCAGATGATTGAAAAAATGTTCTTCCTAGTCACTTACAAAATATTTGGGCATCTAAATCTAGTAACAATATTGTCAAACAAAATTATGGCAGTAGTTGCAACAATGCAATCCTTTAGTGGCATTGTTCATCCCATCTAGTCAAGTAATCCATCACAGTGATAATTTATCTTGCACCCCTTCACTTTATGGGTGGACTAATAGGTCCAATTAAAAAAACATCCCATTTATCAAATTCCTATAAAGTTATATGAGGTGCTAGTGGCATTTCATCTCATCGTGGAATCTTTTTGGTTCTTTGGTAGAAATCACAACTGCGATAGTATTCTCGAGTATCTGCAATATGCATGTTGGGACACCACAATCCTAATTGAAATATCTTTGTCACTGTATATTTTTCAGTATAATGGCCTCCTGCGATTCTAGCATACACTTCATTTACTATCATTGGTTTCTCATGTTCCAAGACACAACGATGAAGAATATCATCATGGCCCATTTTATATAATTGTCCATCAATCAACTAGAAGTTTGCATCTTGCACAACTAGTTTCTTTTTTCTGCACAATATTAAATCCTTCTAGTGCATATCATGTACTTGATAATTGTATGATATCTCTATACTGGCCATCGAACATTGTGATTGGAAATAGTTTCACATTAGGAACACTATCATCGAGCTTTATCGGTTCTCCTCCACTTGTTGGTTGTGGAGCCTTATCTTCCAGATTCAGAGATGTTATTTAGTTGTGTTTGTAACCCAGGTTTACTGTACACTCATTCCCCAACTTGGGGGTTCGAGGGCACCACCCCCGAGAAATGGGGGTTCAGGGGCGAAGCCCCCGATAATTTTTTTGGGGATGTTTGTTGGCCAATAGTTTTACAGACCCATGGTATTGGGTTAACCGTAGTATTTTACCATGGTATTTCCCCTATAAAATAAAAGCATTGTAATATTGTTGTGGGTGTGGATGGTATTGTATTGTATTGTAAACAATCTCTGTGATTGTGTGAGAGAGACTGTGAGATTGTGAAGAGGAAGTGCAGTAGAGTTGTTGCAAGTTGTATCCCTTCATATTTCTGGATGGTAATAAAAGGAATGACAATTTATGTGTGGACGTATCCCATCTCTTGGGTGAACCATGTTATATATGTGTCTCTCTGTAATGTGTTAAATGTGTTTTTACATCTTGTTTAATGATTTAATTATATATATTTTATTGCTCTATGGTCCTATTTCTAACACCACTTTCATGTCTCGATAGATGGTCTATTCCTGAGTTCAATCTACTTGTCTTAACAATGAATTCAAAATAAAATTCCAGAAAAAGGAGAATCCACCAACAAATATTCCCCACCAACACTGGTTTACTAACAAGGTATTTCAATGTTGAATGGTATGTATACATTTTGAATTATCCACCAAGCAAGTAGTGTCAAAATTTGTGTAACACATACACCATAGTTAAGCCTTCTCTTTCATTCGTAGTGTAATTTTTCTCTATTGTTGACAACTTCCTTCTAGCGAAGGCAATAGGATGATCAATGGATCATTCTCCAAGATGAAAAAGTACAACACAGAGTGTGATAAATGATGCATCGAAATGTACATGAAATTCCTTCTTCTAGTCTGGAAATACAAGTATGGATGCTATGAACATTTTTTTCTTTAGGAAATCCATACTTTCTTGGCATTTTTGTGTCCACTTGAACTTAATATCCTTTTTAATAATTTTTCCATCAGAGGAATTACCTCTGCATATCCTTTGATAAATTTTCTATATTAACCTGTATGTCGTAATGTCATTCTGATTTGCTTCACTGTCGCAGGGGGTGGTAGGTCGACGATGATTGAAATTTTAGTAGTTTTGATCAGGATTCCATTGCGACGAACTACGTGGCCCAACAAAATTGCAAACGGGACACAAAAGATACATTTCTTTAAATCAATGAAATTTGATACTGTTGACATTGGTCCGGCATCAATATAAGGCTCCCAATGTGATCCTTTATGATCCCAAACGTTGTCTAGTCATCTAAGTAGACCTCAAGAAATTTATGAATAAAATCCTTGAACGTAGCCACTACTATCCTCAAAAAGATAGTAGGAGAATTATTGAGTCCAAAGGGCATGACTTTGTCTTGAAAACATCCCCACTCTGTCACAAAGGTTGTATTGTGTCGATCTTCCTTTCCAATTTTCATTTTATGGTAGTAAGAGAACCCATCAATAAAAGAATAAATGTATCGAACCCTAAATATTTCTAATACCTCATCTATAAACGGATTCGAAAACAGGTCATGTAGGTAGGAATTGTTAATTTCCTTAGTATGACGCAAATGCGTATTCACCTATAGTCTTCTTATCCTGCAGTACTATCATGATGATCCATTCTTATTCTTCAACTGGTTCTATGATACCTGCATCTAGCATTCAATCTAATTATGTCTTGACATTTTCTTTATAACACGAATTCAGTCAATATGGTCGTTGCATTATAGGCCTCACGTCAATATTTAATGGTATCTTAATTTCTCCAAGGTCTCCGATAATCCCTTTCATTTCTAATAATTTTGTAGGGAATAGATCGTGAAAATCATTGAGTAAGTCCATAATATTTACAACAGTTTCTTCATCCCAATAATCTCCAATATTGTCAAATTTTGGATCCTCTCGAGATCCAATGTTTACTTTCTTGGTTTTTAATGGATTTATGAATTGGTTACTTGAAATACCAAATCCCTCCACTACATGAGTACCTTTAAATTTTTGGATGTTTGTGTCTCATGGGTCATCATCATTAGGTTCTCCCATCACATTATAACACTCCATCGAGTGCTGGACTATCGTGGTTCTCTGATTTAATTTTGTCATTGCCACAGGGATATCCACAAGTATCTTTGTCTTTATTACTTATAATGCAACATCAATCGAAGGATGATCATCAGAAAATTCAAATGTGTGTGTAAATATATCAGCTATTTCATCCCTTTCAAGAGTCCCTCATCGCATCTCAATCGATGTGTACTATTTCGTTGGGATCATATCCAATGTATGCACAAAATGATGAACTCTTTCCTATCGTGGGCATGCCTCCCATGTCACACGCTAGTATGCAAGTGCTTAGAAGGATTATTCATTCATGTGTACTTATTCCCAGTATAACTAATATTCTCTCAAAATTATACCTTCATCAATTTTCGGCATTGCAGCCAGTATGTGATAGATGGTTTATGTGTGACCCACCATCTAGCAGGTGTAACTTTCAGCGCAAATTCTAGAGAGAATACATGATGATGTTCAGTAACTTTGTATTCAAATTCTTCTAGAAAATATGCCATGTTAGGTAAACCTTCATATGTGGGTAGCTCACATGCCTCACTACCTACACGTCGCATACACTGTGTAATTCTTGCGCATCTTCTCATCAATACTTCCTGCATTGGTTCTACCATTTTTCCAAAGTGTTCCCATAATCCGATGTACAAAAACTAACACTATGCTAACTAATATTTCTATCAGTCATTGGATTCATAGAATCGTCTCTTATAGACATGATATTATAAATATGTTCCAGATAATATCCTTTTCCTTCCCTATTCACTTGCTCAACATATGTCTATCCTTCCAGTGGATTAATTCATGCAAGTACCCTTAGCTCTAAATCTTCGAATGTTAATGTTCATTTCTTATCATTAATAATGGTGTTATTATCAATGGCCTATTCAATCCAAAAAAGTATAGGATATGGGTTTTTTTCATCAGCAATGTTGATCGCTTCAAAGTCAACATATGTTCTCAGGCCTTCTACCTCGACACGCACCTGAATCAGTCGACCGATAGGTAGCACCTTCAAATAATTTGCTAATATGAGCTGGATAGGAGACCATTCAAGTCTTGGTTTCCCCATACTCTCCCATGTTTTTCTTGTTATAATTTTTACATCAGATCCCAAGTACAGAATAATATATTCCATATCATAGTCGCTTATCTAGGAATTCATTTTTAACTCAGGACCGGTCTTTAATATTTTTCCCACATGTGTAACCCTTCCATCTAGTCACACCTCTTATTGAGGTTCTTCTATTAGAGCTATCACTTATGCGACAACACATTTATCTTGAATTAGCAATAAGAAACTTTTAAAATTTTATTTAATATTGCTAACATTTCCCATCGGTTTCTTTTGGATCCGTTGATCAAACCTCTTAGTAATTCCAAATATTGGTCTTCTTAAATTTGACACTTGATTTTTGTCGACAAATTCTTGTCATGCATCAAAGAATAATTCCTTTTATTTTTGGATGTCAAATGGCGATTTCCTTTTTTTTTGGTCACACCTACATTTTTCCATACTATGCTTCTTAGTCTGCTCCAGTCGCAACACCTCCTCTTGTCACAACAGCTAGATGTGGTTCCCTTGGTTCAACATAAATTTTTTGGATGTTCTAATTGGGGTTTAAATTGGGATTCTATGGCGGATTTGGATTTTCCACATTCCTAGCATGCCATTTGAAAATCACTTGAGGAAACTCCTCAACAGTCTCATTTTCAACATCCTTACAATACCAATATGTATTTTTAGGAATTGCACAACCCCCAGCAAAATGGCATGGTTTTCTACAATTATAACATATAATTTTTCCTCTTCAGTGACCAAATCCTCCTCTTGTCCTTGGCCTCTAAAATTTCCACCCTCCCTTGATTGAGGGTATTGTTGTTGTAGGTGTTGATTCTATGGATATTAGGGATGAGGATAATGATCTTGTGGATATTGAACCTGAGCCCACTCAGCTTGCATATTCTCTTCATTCTTCATTAAGTAGGTATCTATCGTTTTCTCTTGCAGTAGCTGGTATGCTTTACAATCCTTCTCATCATGGCCTACTGATATAAAACATTTATAGTATAAACTAGCCGACGTACTTGCATTATTCTGTAGGTAAAAACACTCTTCTGACCAATGGCCTCTAATATGACATATTGTACACCAAGGAATCCCTTCTATATTTATCGGGTTCGATGCTCTTGATGCGACATAATTCATGAATGTCATGAAATTATCTTGATGCCGTCCCTCTGTTCTACATCTGGTAAACCACATTTATTCTTGGATATATTTCCCTTTTTTAATATCCTAGAGTTGCAGTGTAAGGTTGGCTAGTTGTGACTAAATTTGCATCATCCCTGGGCCAGTCTCTCCCATGAATGAGGATTCCAACTTCGTAGCTAACTCCAGATCTTCAATCTGTGATAGAACATTTTGTTGCGTTAGGGGAATCCAGATGCACGGTAACAACACTGCAATAAACCATTCTTTGTGTTGAACATATGACATTTGGAAACTTACTTTAGCAATCAATGTCTTAAAACTATGGTTAAAATACAAAACAAATTTCGTAGATAATTTCTTACTCTCTTTTGTCTCTGTTATACACTGATATTCAAATTTGGGATTTCTGAATTCATTTATTAATCCTACTCGGATTTGGTCTAGTGTTTTATGTGTGTCTCCTGTCATAACCACATAGAACTTCATGTACCAATCCAACACATGATTCCTAAGGTTTTCTATCATTTGGGCCTTCTTGATGGCTTCATCTTGGACCAGTCACGCAATCCACATGGATTCACATAGAAACCAAGGTTTCTCTAGGTATTCTAACCCATTTCTATTAAAAAACAGCAACTTAATTTCATTACCGACCATTATATTGGTCCTTGATACTGCTGGATAAAAATTTTGGCTAGAGGGACTCCCTTATTTGTTATTCCCACTATTGAAAGACCCACTAAGATATGAGTTTTTGGATCTTACCTTGGTATATATATGCAAGTTCATGGGTGTGTCGTACTCATACTTTAGATATGGGGCTTCTTCTTCTTCTTCTTCTCTTTTAGATATAGGTTGGTATTCCTCTTCCTTGTCGCAAGAAACTTTGTTAAAGTGAGACTTCAACTCATAGTCTTCTCCTCCATTCATACTGCAGCTTCTTCTTCTAGTCACATTCCTTGTTCTCTTTCTTGACCAAAATCTTCTTCCACTCCTTAGACGTCCACACTGTAGTTTAGTTCCGCTATCACTAGGGAACATCTCAGCTTACTCTGCTACATTTTTCTCACACTTCATTTGCAACATAACCTAGATATCCATGCAAAAATATTTACTCATCGGTCTCCATTATCAGGATCCCTTTCTCGCATACAAGCATACTTATCCACATCCTTAAAAATGTCAGGTACCATCCACTTGGTCCTTGGAAATTTTTTCCTTTCACCTTACTGTATGATGTTTTTGTGTCAAAAACAAACTCAATGATTTATCCTTACAAAATACTATTAACCCATAACTCAATCTCCCTAGATATGGAGTTTCTAACATGTTTTAGTCACTAAATCAACTAAGTACTCCACTCTATTGGTTCTCTTCATTGAAAATTTTTCTGCTAGGTTGCTAGCTTTAACAACCACTCATACAACAAAATAGGAAATTCACAAAATAATATCTCATGAATATCATTATAAATGTATCACTCCAACCACTCTTTTCTGTTCAGTCGGGATCCTTCACTCTCTTCCTTCACAAACTCTAGTGTTTTAAAATCTACCAAATCTTGAATTTCTAGCTTCGTCGGGTGCCAAAACATGTCCCTCACAAAAATGATTCACGGTCCCAGCAATGGAACCATTCATTGGAATTTATCCCTTTGAATGAGGTTCAAAACTCTACATTTTCATCAACCAATCCCAAGATACAAGCCCAAAGAGCAGAGATCAGTCGAGAGCACCTACGACGCAGATGTAGTCTCATCAGAGGTATCTTTATGGGCAATTGATAGAACTAGGTTTATGTATTTAGCTGTGGTTTTCCACTCTCATTGCATCTTATTACAACACTTGACTGAAGCTAGGTATTATACTTCTTATCCCTTGTTCTTCCATTCAAGATACCAATCTACTTACCTGTCATCACATATCAAAATAACTACCTTATTAAATATTCATTCAATAAGCATTGCGATACACACATACATGATATTATTTATAAACAAAAGGGATGCAACACATTCAACATAAACACACTCATTACATATATGTAGAGAAAAAATTTAACATGGAAACCCATATGGGAAAAACCACAAAGGTTTTCTTCATCTAGCATGAGAAATATATAAACACATTTTGTTTATGCACTCAGCTTGCAAACTATGTCCTAAGTATTCTTTACAACTTATACATACTTATCTTCTATCATGCTCTCTAGTCTTGGATATTTGAAGTTTTCATCTCCTTCAGTCTATCGTTGATCCGCACACATCTTAAATCACCTATCTTCTCTACAACTCTAAGCATAAACCACTCTATTACTTTTACAACTAGAACGGGAGCCAATAGGAGATCAACTGGCATAGGGTTTGGGTTCTCTCTTTTATAATCTCTTACATGTCGCAATCAATTGATTCTAATTTGTTATATGACTAGTTTTCATTCATATTCTCATACATTCAGTTACAACTAACAGTATGACCTATCGATCGAAAAATAAAAAATATTCTTTACTAACCAAACATGCTTTATTCTAACTAACTTCTCACTCATGATCACTCAAACTGTCTCTTTCAACTACTATACTCGTATTCTATCATGTTTCCTTCCATCACCACTACTCTTGTCGCAACTCCTCTTCTGTCGCTGACTCTTCATCGTTGGTTTCTCTCGTCGCTGCTTCTCCTTCGTTTCTAGTGTTGGATCAGTAATACATCCTTATTACATATTTTTGTCCTTAGGCTAACTTTATTTTCCTTCATGCAATGATATCCTATGGTTTAAGACTTAGGAGAGATGATTTAGTAACATAGCTGGTTATTTTTTCCTATTCACATCTACAACAGTTCCCTAGTTGGTCAACCCATCACATGTGCACCTCATTTAATGCCTTGGGGCACTACATCCTTGTTTTTGGGTATATAGGTTTGCTAGGGGTGCTAGTTATGTGTTTGGTCCATTTTGGCTCTCCCGTGAGCATTTATTTCCACCTGGAGCATCCCCCTCACCTCTATCTTCTCAACCATACTTTCCTAGGACTCATTAATGACCTAGTACACTTCACCAACATTCACATGAGGTTTCATGGCTTTTTAAGTTGATTTGGAGCTCCTTTAGTCCAGTGGGATTGAGGTCAAATCTCATCATGACACTTGTATTTTCTCAATTGGCTTCTAGAGACACTCAAATTTTGTCAAATTTATTACAAATGTGTACCATAACATCTACAATATGTATGATAATAATATGATCAACAATTAGCACCATTCACATGTGTTATTCCAGCTATTTTTTGTCTCTTATTGATTCTCTTGCACATTTTTTCAAATACTTCATGTGTGAATTTTTTTCTAGCTCCTATATCTGATTGAGAATTAAATTATTACATGGTATCAGATCTAGTTGGATCTGCAAACAAATCTTGTGAGTTTTGATTTGTTGTTTAGGGCATATTTCCTGAAAACTTGAGTGTTTGCTTTGTAGGTTTAACAACATTTTTTGTCACAGGTTGCACAAGAAGGATGGAGAAAACTTGAGCTCTTATTACTCCATTCAATTATTTTTAATGGAAGGACGATCTGGTCATCTAGTTGAGGTCCAAGGGCCTCTACTGGGTCAGCATGGGAACTAAGAACGAGCCAAATTCTGTTGTGCAGAAAGCTAAGTATTTTAATAGGCTTGATGATGCCTTTGGTATGCTTTTCCTTGGCACTTCAAGAGAACTTATATTTCACATATAAATTATTGGCACACCAAATGAATTTTGGTTCAAGTTTGAGTCACTATTCAGGAAGACAGATGAAATGAGAGGCCATCATCTTGAGAATGAGCTAATCTCACTGAGCCCAGCTCACTATGAGACCATTGAAGACTTCTTCACCAAGTTTAAAGCGCTAGTAATTTGGATAGAACAATGTGGCATAGAGAATAAATATGATCATCTTATCTTTTCCATCCTTTCTAAGTTGGGGCTGGGATTTTTTGTATATGTTTCGAAATTTCACTCTAGCAAACTTACAAATAGAAATTGGAAGATTCCAATGCTAGCATATTTCATGGAGTCTTTGACTCAGGAGCAGGAAAATATCATACAAATGGGTACCATCATCGAATCCAAGGATAAATTCCTTTCTTCTGGTGTATCAAATCAATCCCAGAGCAAGAACAAATATTTGAAGCAAAAGGAGAAAGAGAAGAAGGAATCAAGTTCATAAAGCTCTAGTTCTACTGATGGTAGCTCGAGATCTAGGAGGAGGAGAAGCAAGAGATAAATGCCCACATGTGATTATTGCGTAGGTTCGCATATTTATAAATATTTCTTTAGAAATAAAATGGATATCATGAACAAGCTCCTTGAGGAGAACCATATTTCTCTTCCAGAATTTGCAAAAAGATGGGAGCGCAAGCAAGGAAATGGTAAGGCTGAGCATGAATTTCGTGCATGGGTAAAACCCAATTCTGTTTTCTATATTTCTGATTCACATTCTGATATATCAGAACCTAAAACCTCCATCCCTTCCTTGAAAAAATTCCCAGTCGGTTCATGAAAGCTACCTCCCAAAACTAGTCATTTTTCACTAGATTTTGATGCGCCTTCTGAAATTCCTTCACAAATACATTCATATATTTCCATTTATTATTATAAATATGATATATATGATTATATACATCCTATTAAATTCATTGACTCATTTCCCCAACCATCTCATGACCAAAAGACCCATCAACCCTCAAGTTCACTAGTTGGAAATTCAGAAAATTGCCTAGTTTCCAATGCTATGTCACTTGTATATGTTTCTATTATGTCTTGTATGTATTTCATTGGTTAGACAGCCATATAATTTTCCTTCATGGGACTTCTGTTCCATATTTCTGTACTTTCTTTCACCACCCATGGTTTGAATATTAAATCTCTAGACCTTACAAGTTCGCTCAATTGCAATTGTGATCTAGTTGCTCACTCTTCTCTTCCTATGGATCCATTTTCTCATTGAGACACCATACCTATGATATTTCATTTTTTGTATGAAATATATTCTGATATTTTAGAGCCTCATGAGAATTGTTACAGAGTTGTGAAAGTGCTTCATCAAATTGGGAAAAATATTCATGGTTTTATTCATGATATGGCAACTACACATAATGCATATTTTGTTGAATCTTTTGATGTTATTTGGGAAGGATTTTGCAGAGATATATTTTCCATGGTTGATTATGCTATTATATCAGAGTATGATTGCAAAAAATACATTGTTATGATGCCCCTCCATCATCAAATGATTACCATCAAAGGGCCTCTCCACATGATGTTTATTTACAACACTTTGATGCATTGATGCATGATCTTGGCATCCACAACATCTTCACCAAGTCCATCACCAAGAAGTTATTCTTTCAGCTCATTCAAGTGAAGAAGAGGACCTACTAAAGATATTTTTGATATTTTCCATATCCTTTTTTGAGGGGGTGTTTTGTTCCATGAGGTTTTCCTCCTTACCTCGGTGACTTGTGCCTTAGTTTCCAAGGCCTTAATAAATATTTTTTATTAAATTTTACTAATTCTGGAGTAAGGGCGGGTGTTGGAGTGGTAATACATCCTTAGTACATAGTTTTGACCTTAGTCTAACTTTATTTTGCTTCATGCAATGATATCATATGGTTTAAGACTTAGGAGAGATGCTTCAATAAGATAACTGGTTATTTTTGGCCTGTTCACACCTACAACAACACCCTAGTTGGTCAACCCATCACATGTGCACCTCATTTAATTCCTCGTGGCACTACATCCTTGATTTGGGTGATCTAGGTTTAACTAGGGGGCACTAGTGGTGTATTTGGTCCATTTTGGCTCTCCCATGAGCATTTATTGCCACCTAGAGCATCCCACTCAGCTCTATCTTCTCACCCATGCTTTCCTAGGACTCATTAATGACCCAAAACACTTCACCAACATTCACATGATTTTTTGTGACTATTTGAGCTGAGTTGGATCTCCTTTGGGCCACCTAGGGGGGATTGAGGTCAAGTCTCATCATGACACTTGTATTTTCCTAATTTCCTTCCAGATCCACTCAAATGTTTTCCAATGTATTATAAACGTGTACCATAACATCTACAAGATGTATGATAATAATATGATCAGCAATTAGTACCATTCACATGTGTTATTCCAGTTATTTTCATGTGTGAATATTTTTCTAGATCCTAGATCTGATTGAGAATTAAATTCTTATAGTTGGCTGCTCTTCCATCTCAGCTCCTCTTCTGTCACATCTTCCTTTTTCGTGCAATCAGGTTCTTCATATACTTGAGTAAAATTATGGTCGAATCTTGCCTATCATTTCCTAAGGCCAACAAAGTCTCATAGATTATATGATTTCTGATATCCTAGTATCCAACTAAATAGTAAATTTTAACATTTTAAATGACTATGAACCTAACTGTGACAATATACTTTTAACCCTATGTCTAAACATTGATCAACACATAAGACCCACAGTAGCGAATTAAAATAACCAAAAGCACCTAATATCCTATAAAACTAAAATCGGCATAATTTTAAGGTAAATTTAAATAAGAAAATAAATATACTATTAAATAAGAATAATATTGAAGACATTTATATAATAATTTTACCACAGTGACTCTCTACATCCATTAACAAGTTCTCTATTCCTGTGTCATGTAGAAATGAAATTAGAAAGAACAACCCTTGGTGTGATTAATAGTGCAAGTATGCTAGAAAATCCATTAGGGATGCTTCTAATAAGTCCTTAAAACCTAACAAGATATATAAGTATAGATGTGTAGTTAAAAAATGTAATATTAAAATAGAAAGAAAGAGAATCTTTTCCACCTATGTAAGATAGATTCTTAGAATTAGGGAGGAAAATTCATAGCATTGAGAAAAGGCACAGGGTATTCACTCGGTGAAACTATGTCGTAACACCTTTGTTCATGGGATATTAAAGAATATCCCTAATTTCACTAGATATTCATAAATACCTACCAAAATCCTTTTGTTGAGCCTCCTCCAAATACATAGTTCTAGTTAAAAAACCTTATTTTTACTAAATAACCCTTTTTATACCCCCCAATACCTATAAACTGCCAATACCCTACTCCCCACCCCGCAATACCTAAAATATATTGACCTTGTTTTTCACAATTAAACCTCCCCCCCCCCCCCCTTTATGACTGAATGTGATAAGATATCAGTCAATAAGGGGAATCCCCTGTGATAAAAGGATTAAAAGAGGATTGAAATCTTATTATGGACTTGTAAATAGTTGTAGGTCAATAAACCTTTGGCTTGAGATATGAGGAATCTAATATTTGAGACTTGGATCACTCCTATTATCTTATATGGATGTAAAGTTTGGGGTATATCATCTCTAGAGAATCGTGGAGAATGATAGAGTAAATCCAAAAGCACTTTATAACATATAATCTTAAAATTAAAGACACTACACCATATGTGTGTCTCCTCATAAAATATATTATTTTCCCTATTCAAAGCATGGTTATGTCTAGGTAACTTTTGTACAAAAACAAAACAAACAACATTGGAGAAAAGAATCTTTGTAAGATTGCTTCAAACTATACTAAAAAGCAAATATAGCTTAAGTGAGGTTGGTAGAAAAATATCATGTCTTATCTATGTGCACATAGAAATTATACAACCCCCTTATAATAAACAATACAAAATGAATTCAGATATAACAATTAAAAATTACATAATATTAAAATTTAAGAGGATGAAAAATTATTAACTTTTTATTACATTATCTATAATATTATGGAGGTTATAAATATGATTTTATACCTAGATATACAAAATATTAACAAATATAAAACTCTGATATAGATAGTAAAACATTTTGTATTTCCTCTATGTAGGTATATGATTATTTTCCCAAAAAAACAACATTAAGAGTCAAGTTCAAATATCCCTACATGCCATGAAATTGTTAATTTTCACTTTGATGTGTATTTCATCAGGTTTATAAAATAAATAATATTTTAAACTTTTACAATGTAAATTAAAATTGTATTGCATGGAGAGGTTCTTTCTACAGCTCAAATGGGTGAGATGTGTTAATGATGACATGGCACATGTCCGCTCAATAAAAATAATAATAATAAAAAGTAAAAAATAAAAAAAACTTATAACATGTAACCTTATAACTAAAAAAATAAAAAATAAAAAATATTATACCCATATAAATATACAACTCACAATATTACAAATATTAGTAATAAAATTCAATTGACTTGAGTAGCAAAAAGAAAAATTATAAAACCAAGAACATATAAAATTTCATTTAAAATTAGCTAAATTGTAAAACACATTTATGTAATTATATATCAAATTTCAATTTAAAATTTGGTTGACTTGAAACCTAAGTACACATAATGTTAGGAATAAAATATGTGATAGAAAATAAATTACAAAATTATAGCTCTTACCATGGATATACAATCATATTTATAGGGTTCTTTAAATGCAAATACAACTAGCAAGAAACCACATGCCACTAAAACCATGTGCCTTAAACTACGTATATCCTTACTCATTCCCAAGTCAAGGTTAACCCTAACATGTAAATGTTCATTTTTAGTTATAGATAAAAACAAGTCATTTCTCAAAAACATTTGGATAAATGTGTAAAATCTTTATTTGATGGTAAAATGTTTTTCAAATTCCAATAAATCTAGATTTTAAAATTTTATATGGATTATTTTACTCATTAATTACTCTTAATAATCATTATTAGTTTTAAAGAAAGACAACTAAAGCAAGTTTTGGAAAACTATTTGATTATATGATTATTAAAGTGACTCGGTTCATTCTTCTATTGGTATTTACCCTATTTTGAAATTACTGAAGCAAGTTGGTCATTTCCCTCCCAAGTAGGAATATTTATTAGACATTTTTTGTAAATTAAAATGGGTTTGCACCTCAAGAGAACTTGATCCCTCTGGATGCATGGTAGAGCCATAGTTAAGATGGATCTACACTCGTTTTTATAATTGTGCCTAGAGGGGCATTCTACAACCCAGTAGGTGGAGGATGTGTAACTCCTTCCATTCTTATAATCAGCTTATAGTCGACTCAAATTAAAATAAAAAATAAAATAAAATAATTTGAATATGACAAAAAATTAGTGGGCTTGATAAAAATTAAATAAATATCAAAACATAATAAAATAAATAAAGCCAATTATAAAAAAATTTGCATAAACTTTCATTCTGATAAAGAAATCTCACGATATTAAACACAATTACTATTATTTATTTCTAATGATTAATGTGATAATTTTGTTAACCTAAATTAAAAATGAAATATTAACCGAGACCTAATCTTTATTATTACAATTGCAGTCTATTAATTTATGTTCTTATTAATTATTTAACAAAATGAAATTTGCATCAACCACAATCTTTGTTTTAAATTTGGTTTAAAACGGAAAAGACTTATATTGTTAGGTTTTAAAAATTAATATTCAATCAAGTTTTTAAATCTAATATTCTTCTTTAAATTTAATATTCGCTTCATATGGTTTCATTCAGGGGGTGTGTAACTCCTTCCTCACTTATAGTAGTCTCAAATAAAAATAAAGAAATCTCACAGTAGTAAACACAATTACTATTATCTTTTTCTTCATGATTAATGTGATAATTTTAGTTAAACTAAATTAAAAATAAAATATTAACCTCAACAAAATGTGTATTATTAGAGTTACAATCTATTCATTGATGTTCTTCTTAATTATTTAGCAAAAATAAATTTACGTCAACCACATCAATTTGAGACTTTAAAAAATTAATAGTAAATCAAATTTTTAAATCTAAGTTTAATATTAGCTTCATATGGTTTCATATTATTCCTTTACCAAATATGGTTCCCTAATAATAATAATAATGTGTTTTAAGAACACTTTAAATAGTTAGACAGTAAGCAAACTAGGTTTCATATTATTAATTCTATTCACTCTTGTTGAAAAAATTTAATGTTGTTTTCTTTTCCAATAAATCCAACTAGTGTTTGTTTTTTACATAGTTGTTACCACTTTTTTTTTCTCATCATTATATATCATTAATAAGGTTATGCTCTTATCATTTTCACATTATAACATCTTAAAAACTAACATGGCATTAAAATTATCAGTTTAAAGCTAAATTAAAAAAAAAAATCAACTCCTTTAGGTTAGATTTGATAACCAGATTCTAACTAAACCACATTAATCATTGTTTTGGATCTTTTCAAACATTTCAAAATATATTCAAGTGGTAGTAGTATTGTGGTGATTTTTCAAACTTTTAAAAATAATTTCTTATTTTAAAATATTTTTTTATTATAAATCATAAGCAATAATTAGTATGCTTCACTTAGAGTTATCAAACTCAAGACACTCTATCACTCTAACTACTCAAACTTTTATCATTCACTCATCACCATGATATACAAAAATAATTAAATCTCCTCTAAATCCTTTGTCTTAAATCCCTTGTAAAATCCTTAATATTTAAAACCATAAATATTAAAACATTCTAACATCATAACCATATTTAAACATTAGTATCATGTGGAAAATGGAGTTAGGGTTGTTTAAATCTTTTAAACATATTCTCCATTTGTGCACACCGACAAAAAAAAAATGCAAATAATATATCAGTTCTCCATTTGTTGCAATGAAAAATATATCAACCAACTATGAAATGCAAACCTACAAATAATATATCAGTTCTCTATTTATTCCAGTGAAAAATATATCAACCAACTATGTAATGAAAATAATACTTGAGCTATCCGGATAATTGATCATTAATGATATGATACAAATATTACGTGTTAATTCACTGCAAAAATATTATCATTTTTAGTGGATACATAGACTGCAGCAATATGGATTAATGCCTGGGGGATACAGATAATTAATGACCTAATATAAAAATTACCTTCCCTACCGATCACTACAACAATATTATCATTTCTGATGCTTCTAGAGACTACAATAATATGCATAAATACATGCACCATCCGTTGCAACAATTAATTTGTGGGGATATGGAACTAATTTGCGTAGGTAACAAACTGATTTGCATAGGTAATAAGAGTATTAATAGAGTTCCATATTAATATGATATTAATTACCACAAATATTACTTGTACAATCAAATAATGAAGTGTGTTGGGCCAGGAGAAGTGGACAAGGAAGAATACGCCATGCAAGCGCAAGAGGAAAAGAGTGCACACGACGAGAAAAAAGCAGATGAAGGAAGAAACGTGAGCACAAAGAAGAAGAAACTGCGACGAGGATAGCTACCACAAGGAAGGAAGATCTAAGTAGGTGGAATAGGTAGGTAGAAGAGTTAAAGCGGAACTTGTACAAACAAGCAGAAGACTACATAAGGACGAAACGATAGAAGGATAAATGACAGTTTTGCGGCTAGTTATGACTAGGACAGAAGGCTAAAAGACGTTTCCATGTATATTTATGGCTGTGGTTAATGTCATGCAAGAATTTTGCAGCCAGTTGGGCCTATCATCAATGTAATTGTAGATATTTTGTAGCCACTTGAGTCTCTAATAACTGAGTAGTACTCAGTCGACCCTGCATGGTCTTGTAAATACTATAAATAGGAGGAACCCACGCTGTATAAGGGTTAGCTGGAGAGGAAGCTTCAAGAAGTAAATCTAGTTAGATAATAGGTATGTTAACTTCAGTATTGTTTAGTGACTCAAAGAGGATCCTAGTAGAAGTAGAAGGATGTTGAGCCATGGATCTTGCAGCTGAATGTGCAGACTGCTGGTAGTAGAAGGAATTTGCAGCTGAGTGCACAGATAGTAAAGTAGAAGAGTCAATCCTTTCCATGTGCAGATCAGTAGGAGTAGATAGAAGAATAAACCAAAGTGCATGATAGAAATAAGACTGATTCAAATAGACATATCTTAAGAACAGTCTATAAGTCGCAGAATGCAAGGTGCTACCTATATTTCTCATGCCAGATGAAGAGAATCTTGGTGTTTTTTCCTGGATGGGTTTCCACGTTAATTTCCTATGTTGAATGGATGGATAGTGTTGTATGATTAAATTCTCATGTGAATGTTTGATTACTTTGCATAGCTTATGGTTATTGTTGAATGTATGTCGCAATATTACCAATTAGTGAATGAATGAATGTTAAGGCATCATTGACATGTTATGTATGATTTCATGGTTAAATCTGATAAGTTATAATATAAGTCACACATTGTCAGTCAAATATAAGGAATCAGATGCATCGCACCATTACGCCAGTTGTTGAGTTGTAAGGATAAGGTTGTGTCATGTGTCAATTGTAGCACACATTTGTGACTCTATCGCAAAGTGAAAGACTCCATCCCACCATCTCTATCAAGCATCTTAGCCACACACCGAAGGACTATAATTCCCTCACCAACTGCAAAAGCATGGTTCTAGCAGTTACACATTAAGATATCTCAGGTGAGACTGCACCTGCCTCGCAGGCATTGCCAACTGAGCTTGCTTTATCAAACTGATGTCTTTTGGTGTCTTTTTGGTATTGTGTTTTTGTTGAACCGCGGGTCGAGACAAGAAGGAGAAATAATCCAACAAATAGTTCCATTCCTGGGAACCAGGCACGTGCAATGGAAACGCAGATGGGTGAGTTTGATGATGTTGTCCAAGGGTTTGAAAAATTGCAGATGGAATTCTCAAAACTCATGTTCGCTGAATTCTATGCTGTCCAACAAGCGGTTATGACCGAGGTCCGACTTAGAGAGAATGAAGTCACATATTAGGTTACCAAGTAGAAAAGAAAAGTGACAGTGTGCAAGTCCCTCCTTAGAGAAAAGGAGAAATAAATGGTGGCCTAGGAACAGAGTAGGAGTGCACTCGCTGAAGTAATCAAAAGAATGATCACAGAGTTCCCACCATAAGTAGTTCAAGAAGATGAAGACTCGGTCGCCAAGAATGGTCTGCTATTCATGATGGTGGGAGATCTTAGGTAGTGAGTAGAGGAGCTATAAGCAAGGCAAGTACCAAGCACGTCTCCTCAGGTGCTCGAAGAATGAAGCAAAGTAGCATCTGAGGCTATTGGGAGGATAAGCGAGGGAGAAAAAATATGCACTGAGGCAGTTGAAGTTGTTTCCACGATATGGGAAGCACTTCTAGAGGATGAGTTTGGGGAAAATATTAAGGAAAATTTGCGACAAGCCGATGGGAAAATCATTGTGGCAAAGGCAGAGATGAAGAAGCTACCACTTAAGGAGAAGGTGACAAAGATAGTTGAGATCAAGCAGCTCCATCATGAAGTCCAAGCTCTCCTTGACCAAGACAGAACTAGGAATGAGGAAGCATTTGTGCACCAGTCAGAAGCAGTGTGAGTGACAGAGCTTATTCAACATATATAGCAGAAGCCTCAACATATCATGTAGTCATTAGAGGCAGGATAGTCGAAACACATCAATTTCGACCATGTGGAACAATTGGCCAAGTAGGAGGAGGAAGTTTCCAAGGTGCAACAAAGTTTAAAGGAATTTCAGGACAAGGTTGGTCCTATTGTGCAACCTGAGCTAGAGGCTTGACTTTTGTGAACACTCAAAATTTTGTGGAAATATCCATTTTTTCTTAGTGTCCTGGTACGAGCAACTTGTGAGTGTTGGGGGCCTGTTGGGCTAGGAGAATTGCACAAGGAAGAATCCGTTGTACAATCGCAAGAGGAAAAGAGGGTGCATGATGAGATAAAAGTAGATAAAGGAAGAAGCATGAGCACAGAGAAGAAGAAGTAGTGATGAGGATAGCTGCAACAAGGAAGGAAGATCTGAGTAGGTGGAAGAGGTGGGAAGAAGAGTTAAAGAACAGGTACAAACTGGTGGAAGACTACAGAAGGATGAACTGGAAGAAGGCTAAAGGACAGTTTTGCGGCTATTTATGACCAGTACAGAAGGATTTAAGACATTTTTGTGGGTAGTTATGGCTGTAGTTAATGTCATGCAAGAATTTTACGCCTAATTGGGCCTGTCATCAATGTAATTACAAATATTTTGTAGCCAATTGCATCTGTAATAACTGAGTAGTACTCAGTCAACCCTGCGTGGTCTTGTAAATACTATAAATAGGAGGAACCCACTCTATATAAGGGTTAGCTTGGAGAGCTAGATTCAAGAAGTAGATCCAGTTAGACAATAGGTTTGTTAACTTCAGTATTGTTCAGTGACTCAGAGAGGAACCTAGTAGAAGTAGAAGGTTTTCGAGCCGCGGATCTTGCAGCTGAGTGTGTAGATCGCTAGTAGTGGAAGGAATCTGCAGCTGAGTGCACAGATAGTAAAGTAGAAGAGTCGATCTAGGCTGTGTGTAAATAAACAAGATTAGATAGAAGAATAAACTAGAGAGAATGAAAGCAAGAAGATAGAGTCAAATAGACATATCTTAAGAACAGTCTACAAGTCATAGATTGGAAGGTGCTACCTATATTTCTCATGCCAGATGAGGAGCACCTTGGTGGTTTATCCTAGATGGGTTTCCATGTTAATTTCCTGTGTCGAATGGATGGATGTTGTTGAATGATTGAATGCTTATGTGAATGCTTTCTTACTTTGCATAGCTTATGGTTATTGTTGAATGTATATTGTAATATTACCAATCAGTGAATGAATGAATGTTAAGGCATGATTGGCATGTTATGTATGATTTCCTTGTTAAATATGCCAAGTTATAATATACGTCACACATGGATGGTCAAATATAAGGAATCAACTGCATCGCACCGTTGTGCCAGTTGTTGGGTTGTAAGGATAAGGTTGTTTCACGTGTCAGTTGTGGCACACAGTTGTGACTATGTCGTAGAGTGAAAGAATCCATCCCATCATCTCTATTGAGCACGGTGGTTGACGCACCAAGGGACTGTAATTCCCTTGCCAATTGCAGAAACATGGTTCTGGCAATTACACATTAAGATATCTCAGGTGAGACTGCACTTTCCTCATAGGCGTTGTCGACTGAGCTTGCTCTGTCAGGATGATGTCTTTTGGTGTCTTGTTGGTATTGTGTCGTTGTTGAACCACGGGTTGAGACAAGAATAAGAAATAGGCCAACAAAGTGATAACCCTATGCATATCACCCATGGAAGTGTGCAATAATGTGCAACGATACCATGTAACATGATAATCCATGGCAACCTGCCTTTCAACTACACATTATGTGATTTTAACGACAAAATGGGTGAGTATTGGATTCGATACAGGGGAAAGGGTTTGCACCTTGAGAGATTTGATCCCTCTTGGCGCTTGGTAGAGCCACCTTTAAGATGGATCTATGCTAGTTAAATATCATCCCAATATCAATTATATTTTCATAATTAAAATATCATCTCAATACAAATTTTATTTTTATAATTGAAATATCATCCCAATATAAGAATAGTTGATGATGATATGATCGGAGATTAAAGCAACATATTCTCATAGTTTTTAATTTACTTTCGTTTTCTATCATCCCATTATAACTCATTCTATGGTGGAAATATTTTAAAAGGATACGAAATGGAATTTAAAATATAACATATTCAATTTTTTCAATGTGTAGTGATTTATTATAGCGAAAATATTAGGTTTATAGTGAATGTTAAAATCGTATGTTAACATAATTATTTTTAAAAACCATTTTCATAGAAAGGTATTACATTAAGAAAGTTAGCATATTAAGAACGTTATGAATTAAATAAAGAATATTAAAATTTAAATTAAATTATATATAGTAATAATTAAATTAAGTGTTTTAATGATGATGATGATGGTTAACATCCACTGAGACCAAACTTTGGTCTATCAGACCTAAAGAAACAAATTAATTAGTTTGTTTTAATATTATATTCCTATGCTTAAAGAGCTTGGTGAGAAGCATCTTGAGCTCACTATAATTTTGACAAGTTAAAAGGCTAGGAAGGTAGGTATTGCAACAAAGATTATGAAACTGAGATCTAATGTGGGTGTATGCAGGGAACTCTAACAGGAAGTGATTTTCATCTTCAATGTTCCTATTCTCACAGAGATAGTAGATCCTTTCCACCCATGTGTTATATTTTTACAGTTTAATCAATATGATCTAGGATCTTATCTAAGAGAATAAAATGCACATCAATAATCATAAGAGACAAGAGACACAAACATTTTCCTTGTGGAAACCATAAAGGAGAAAACCCCGCAACTTCCTCAGAGATAGAATGAGCACCAGTAGCAAAAGTAAAACCCAAAAGAATAAAGATGATCTTCGATGGCTGCTCTCTCTCACACACTTGTGTTATCTAGTCCACTCTCTCTCATGTGTTATTGATAAGTGAGAGTGTGTGTAAAATAGAGAGCCACACTCTCTATTTATACCTTTTTTCAACTTGATATTTTCCCTAGAGGGTCGACTTCTCTAAGAGAGTCTAATAACCCTAATACAACTGAACTCTAGGGTATAATGCCTCGACATAGAATGGAGGGTTAAACTCAATGACTTTACATGACTTAATTACATTAATGACTCTCATGATTGGAGGAACAAACATCTCTATCGAGGTACAATGAAATACAATATGAAATATACAAGTGAATGCATTCCGAAGTTACAAATACATCAACACTCCCTCTTAACTAGAAAGGTATTCTCTTGACACAGTTCATCAGCACAATTCTTCATCATTGGATCACCATCAAATTTGGATCATGGTCGTCACTACTGCTACTATCTCAATAAAATGGTGATATTTATCAAATCGAATCGTCATAGGAAGTTCTACAAAGCTCTCCATTTTTCATGTGGGATGTAGGCCTAGCCTCCATGTAGGTCTTCATCATCTCAGCGAGGAAGAAATTAATTAGGTACATCTCATAACTTATTATATGCCTCTTGCAAAACCTGCAGGATCCTACTATTACCTCATCATCTTCAAATCATCTCATCATAACACATAGCACAACCCAAATGCACATAACACAACACTTACATCCTTCGGTGTGAGAGGACATACCTACCACCATCCAGGAAAGGCTTAGAAATTACGTCAACGACCATGGGAGGACCCACCTACCACCATGTCGAAAAATCTTCAGCAATTACATCAACATCTAGGGGAGGCCCAACCTACCACCATGTCGAAAAAGCTTCATCAATTACATCACTGACCATGGGAGGACCACCCTACCACCATGTCAGAAAATATCAAAAATTACATCAACAACCATGGGAGGACCAACATACCACCATGTCGAAAAATCCCAACAAATACATCAACGACCATGGGAGGACAAACCTACCACCATGCTGAAAAATCCCATGTGATCTGCATCCTCCAGAATCATCACTTCCCCTTGGAATGAACCTTGATTTGAAGTACACCAAGCTTATCTCTAAAGTATTCAAACATCACTCTGGATAGCAACTTGGTCAATACATCATCTATCTTCTCATCTACCACAACATGCTAGAGCTTCACTACTCCTCTCTACACCATATCCCTGATATAGTGATACTTGATCTCGATGTGCTTTGACTTGTCATGGAACACTGGGTTCTCATACTACTTCATGCAACTCTGGTTGTCTCAATATATACAAGTAGCATCCAACTAGAGATCAAAAAAAATAGAAAGTAGATTCTTCAGCCATATTGTCTCACAACTAGTCGAACAAGTTGCGACATACTCTCCTTCAACTGTACTTAGTGCTACACAGGACTGCTTCTTGATAAACCAATATATCGCACCTGATCCCATACTGAAGCAACACCTCAAATTTCTCTTCCTATCAATGGCACTTCCTTACCAATCAGAATCCACATAAACTTCTAGGTTAATATTCTGATTCGCATTATACTTGAGCCCATAATCAAAAGTACGTTTCAAGTACCTAAGAATATTCTTTGCAGTAATAAGGTGAACATGTCTTGGATCCATCGGGAACTGGCTCAATGTGTTCACTGCAAAGAAAATGTATGGTCTCTTATCCGTCAGGTACATCAAGGATCCAATCATCTGATGATACATCATGGCATCAACTGACTCTGCTGAAGCATCACTCAATAGATTTAGTTTCGATGCCATAGGTGTGGCCATGGCCTTGTAGTCCATTATCCCCACGGGGGCTTCACTTGTTGACCAATATCCTGGCATTTTAGTTCATATTGTGGGTTTTAAAATTGTCAAAAATTGAACCAATATATTGTAGGTATTGGGGGGTTGGAGGGGTTTAAGGTGGGGGGATAGGGTGGTTTATAAGGATTGGGTTATAAAAAAGGAGTGGGGGAGATGTTTTAAGTATTGGGAGGGGGTTTCAACAAAAATATTATTGGTCAATATCTATCAAAATTAAGGGTATTCTTTAATATCCCACGATTGCATGTGCTATGTGAGAGGTTCACTGAGTGAAGACCCTTTGATTATCCCAAACCTCTTCAGGATCTCCACTGTATACTTCCCTTTTCCAAGGAATATCCCATCTGCACTCTTCCACACCTCCATGTCTAAAAACTAGTGCATCATACCCAAGTCCTTCATCTCCAACTCAGAATCGAGCTTCCTCTTCATGTCAGCAATCAACCCATCCTCACCTGTCACAAATAGGTCATATACATACAATATAAGTATCATTGGGTTCCCTTCCTCAAGCTTGTAATAAAGGTTGGAATCCGCTTTACTCTTGGTAAAGCCCAAACTAGTCAGGAAGATGTCAATTCTTTCGTACCACTTCCTGGGTGCATGTTTCAAACCATAGAAGGCCTTCTTCAATTTTCACACATGAGTCTCCCTGTCATGTGTCTCAAATCTAAGTGGTTGATCTGCATACACTTCCTCTTCCACTACACCATTCAAGAACGCGGTATTGACATCCATCTCGTGTATCTTTGATTTCATCACTACATCTAGAGAAAGTACTAATCTGATGGAAGTGTATCTGGATATACTTGCAAATTTTTTTTCATAATCTATCCCTTCATTTTGGGAGAATCCACATGCCACAAATAGAACTTTATATTTCTCTATGCTTCCATATACAGCATGCTTGATCTTGTAGATCCACTTGGAAGTCACAACATACTTCCCTACTAGTCTTGGGACCACATCCTAGACATCATTCTTCATGATCTACTGGTATTCTTCGATCATGACCTCCTTCCTTTATTTCTTCTCAATTGCTTCGTCGTAGTTGAAAGGTTCTTTTTCAATGATGTCACACAATAGGGATACATAAATGGAGTATGGCCTAGGTCTCTTCCTTTCTATGTGTATTCCTTATCGAGTGCCATATCTCTCTGCATCTAGGGTAGCCTCTCATACCCATGCTATTTTCCTCTTGTAATAATTTTTCTCAGGGGGTGGATCTATAGGTTCTTGAGGTTCTTCTATTTCTCGATCTTCTTTTGGAGTTGCTTCATTTATTGTTGTATTTTGGATCCCAAGTACTTATGTTTCTTCAATGTATTCAATAGGTATTTTTATGGATTTGTTGTAAGTTGAGTCTTCATCAAATGTCATGTCCCTGTTGATTTCGATCTTCTTGAATCCTAGGAAATATGTTATGTAAGCCTTTGATATTTCAATATATCCCACAAATATTCCCTTCTTTCCTGAAGGATATAACTTCATGCTCTTCTCTTTCGGAATGTGTATGTACACTGAGAAACTAAATATTCTGAGATGGATGACTTCTATTTTATTTCTGAAGAAGGATTCTTTTGGTGTCTTGTTCTCAAGTACTCTATGTGGAGTATGATTCTATACATACACAGCTACCCTAGCAACTTCTGCCCATAGATGCATAGGAATATCTTGATCATGAATCATTTCCTTTTTTGCTTCCATAATCATTATATTCTTCCTTTCTGCAACTCCATTCTATTGTGGATTATATGGAGTGGTCAACTCCCTCTTAATCCTTGACTCTCTACATAATTCCTTGACTTATTTTGATGTGAATTCTCTGCCATTATATGATCGAAAGGTCTTTATTTTCTTCTTTGTGTGGTTCTCGATAAAGGATTTGAATTCCTTAAACTTATTGAATAATTCATCCTTTCTTTTCAAGAAGTATATCCATGTCTTCCTAGAAAAGTCATAAATGAAAGAAACATAATATACATACCCACTCAATGAACTGGATGACATCGGACCACATACATCAGAGTGGATAATTTCCAATATTCCTTTTTCCTTTCTCTCGCTACATGGAAATGTCTTCTTTGTGTTTTTTCCCTTAGCACATCCTTTGCAAACACCTTCATGCTTTTCATGGATTTCTTGAAGACCTTCAACAACTTTGCTTGCAAGTGGTAGTACCCTATATTGCACATGTGCAAGCCTTCTATGCCAAAGTTCAGCTAGATCTACTGAGTCATGGACCAAATCTTCTTTTGGTTGGCCCTTTAATTTGTATAAGCCTCCCTCTTTCTCTCCAATCAATACTGCATCATCTATGGTCTTTCCCTTTAGCCACATAATAACTTGGCCATCTACAAATGTAGCCCTCATTCCTTTTTCATCCAATGCATATATGGAGAGAATATTATTCTTTAGTCCTGGTACAAACAAGGCATCTTTCATCTTCATAGAATTTCTAGAGTCTAGCTTATAGGAAGCTTCAACACTTCCTTTTATAGGATATTGGCAGTCATCCCCAAGTTTCACTTTGTGGCATGACTCATGTTTGGATAGATTAACAAAGGATTCTTTAAATACCATCATATGCTTGGAAGCCCAACTATCTATGAGCCAATCATTGATTCCATGTGTAATAGTTCCTGTGAGGGCAGAAATCAAAACATACTCTTCATCGCTCGAAGAATCTTCACTTTTTTGTTTGGCTCTCTTCCTCAGAGGTTCATAATCCTCTGCAGTGTGACCATGATGTCTTCTTTTGTTGTTCTTTTCTTTGTGAGAGCCACCATTATTTCTAGGACAATTTCTGTAGAAGTGTCCCTTCTCATCACATGTATAGCATCTGACATTAGATATATCTCTCTTGGATATTCCAGGGTTATCTTTCTTATTCTCATGATGATGCTTTCATTTATTGTGATGAGAGTGCTCCATTTTGTTATTCTTAGTGTGTGTTTTGAGAGCTTGTTCTTCATTTCCCATCTTTTCTTCTCGAACTATGATTTGAGCTTCTTATTGTGAGCATTCCTCCCATATCCTATTGAAGGTGATTAACTTTCTTCTAGCATAAATTACTTGAATAAAGGAGTCCCATGACCTAGGGATACCATTCAAGGTGGTCATCACAACTTCTCCATTCTCTACATCTTCTTCCACAGCTTCAAGTTGTTCTTTTATTTGAGATACCCTTGTAAAGTATGACTGTATGGTATTTTCTTTTTGGAGCTTTACATTCTTCAACTAATTTCACAAAGTCATCTTTTGATTTATATTCTTTCCTACAAATAGCTTGGTCAAGGAATCTAACATCTCTTTAGGTGTCGTTCAAGAAGACACATGTGCTATAAGGTGATCTTTGATAGAATCATCAATAATCCTCTTTCCCTTGAACAAGTTCTTCTTGTGTAAGGATTTAGCCTCATCTCCCTCTGGAACTGGAACCTCTCCACTTATGTAGGTTTCCAATTCATTTTCTTCAAGAACGAGTGAAATCTTATACTTCCATGCTCAAACGTTATCAGCTCAATCAAGCTTATCATCAAGCTTGGTGTGATGAGATTTAATGAGAACCTCAAACAGAAATAAAAAATATTTATATCTTACCACTTTGAGATGCCTGGAGTGAATCTGGAGTTCATCTTCTGTAGTGTTGGTTTTCTGGTCTGAGGTCAAATTAGGGTTTGCATTTTCAAGAGTTTTACCCAACCAAAATTTTTGATCTTGGTCTCTAAATTTCAATTTTAAGGAGGAGAACAATCCTATGATGGGCTCATGCAAAAAATACACTTCTATGAAAAAAACCTAATTTCCCACAATAGTGACATGCCAAAAACTGAAAAATGACTAGAATCATATTCTACTTTAATAGGAAGATGCGCCCTTCAAAGAAGAGTTATCCTATCCTCCTTTCCTTATTGATCTGCAAAGAGAGACCCAAAAATTAAGAAGCCCAATATTCTGTAGCTGCAAAGTGTCTTCTTCTCACGTTAGCTCTGATACGATGTTAGATTTTTATAGTTTAATCAATATGATCTTGGATCTTATCTGAGAGAATAACATGCACACTAATAATCACAAGAGATGAGAGACATAAAGACTTTCCTTGAGAAAACCATAAAGGAGAAAACCCCACAACTTCCTCAGAGATAGAATGAGCACGAGTAGAAAAAGTAAAACCCAAAATAATAAAGATGATGTTCGATAGCTGCTCTCTCTCTCTCACTTGTGCAAGCTAATCCTCTCTCTCTCATATGCTATTGATGAGTGAGTGTGTGTGTAAAATAGAGTCACACTCTCTATTTATACCTTTTTTCCACTTGACATTTTACCTATAGGGATGATTTCTCTAGGAGAGTCTAATCACCCTAATACAACTTAACTTTGGGGTCTAATTCCCCAACATACAATGGAGGGTTAACTACAATGACTTTACATGATTTAATTACATTAATGACTCTCCCAATCGGAGGAACAAACATCTTCATCGAGGTACAATGAAATACAATATGAAATATACAAGTGAATACATTCTGAAGTTACAAATACATCAACACCATGGTGTTTTAGGAACTATCCAATGACCTGTTTCATGATGGAGCTCATGGTAGTTCGTTCTTATCTTGGCTATATTAATTTTTTTCTTTGAACTGGTTAAAACAGAGAGACAATTTTGATCTTCTAGAGTATGGTTGATGACCTCCTTATAATATCTTACTTTTTCTTTTTGCCTCTAAACCTTTCTCATGCCACAATTTCTCTTTAAACTTAGAAGTAACAATATTTTTAATGTTATTAATATTTTTGAATGCAACATTTTTGTCGATCTCCCAGTGTTTTAACCATGCCTTGGTATCTTTATACCAACCTTGCTTGAGCCTTAGGTGGTTTTGGTTAGAATTAAAAGCTAGATTAGGAAGTCTATGGGAGATACCCACTTCTATAAGGAGGATATGATATTGTGTATTTCTTTTGATTTTTATGTTATACGTTATAAAACACTTCTGAATTTGCTCAATCTTTCTTGAGGATTCTCTAGAGATGTTGCAACCACAAACCTCACAACCATACAAGATAACAGGAGTGACTAAAGTTTCAAAGAGGGGCTTCTTTTTATCCCACATCACAAGGTTTGCTACTTTACAATTATTTTCAATACCAAAATAAGCTTTTCACCCTCCATTAATCCTTTTCTCAATGCTATATTTCCAGTTGAGCTTGTGATGAATATCAATTCCTAGGTATTTGCAAGAAGACACTACCTCCATGTTAATATTGTCTTACACGAAATTAGCATAAGTGTCCTTCTTGGATTGATAATCATAACTTTTGTTTTGTTATTATTGACAGTCATACCCATGGTAAAGCCGAAATACTTAAGAAGTCATAGTTTATTATCAAGATCAGATGGACCCCTTGCCAGAAGAACAATATTGTCAGCATAGAGAAGAAGGATGATGACTATTCCATCTAAGAACATGCCAGCACAACCTGCTTCTTCTAAACAACCTTCTATCTTATCGATGTAATTGTTAAGTTTCAATTTTTTTTAATTAAATACAAACTAAATTTAATTTTCAGATTTTTATAAATATTTATATATTTTTTTATTAGAATTTGAAAATATATAATAGATTTATCATAATATCTTATTTTAATAAATTTATTTTTCAATTGTTCTTTGTGACCAGCATAGAACCAAATCCTAGGCTCTATCAAGCATCAAGAGGGATCAAATCTTTGAGGTGCAAACCTCTTATTAAGTACCGCACTCAAGGAGCTATTAATTTGATTCAAACCAAAAGACACAATATAATATTTAATATTATTTATGGTGGACATATAATATTTTTATTATTAATATTTAATATTATTTATGCCCGACATATAATGTTTATTAATATTTTTTATTTTGTTAGGAACGAACATTACAACATCTCCCCCCATACATGGTTTTAAAACCATGTGCAAGGCCCTATTAAAACCATTGGTTGTTTAGGAGGCCTTGCACATGGTTTTAAAACCATTTCCAAGGCCCTCCTAAACAATGTGCAATAAAACCATGGGTTGTTTAGGACAAGGCC
The DNA here is from genome assembly GCA_001517045.1 of Pseudotsuga menziesii. Classification (NCBI taxonomy): domain Eukaryota; kingdom Viridiplantae; phylum Streptophyta; class Pinopsida; order Pinales; family Pinaceae; genus Pseudotsuga; species Pseudotsuga menziesii. The sequence continues at coordinate 228,082 of LPNX011156951.1, forward strand.
AAATTTTTTTTTTGCGGATAATTTAATTTACATTACATCATCTCCCCCATATTAAAGTTTTTTGGCAGATAATTAAATTTTTATTTTTTATTTTTTGTTAGGTATGAACATTAGGACATCTCCCCCATATTAGGTTGTTTTTGTGGCCGACATTTATTTTGGCAGAAAATTAAAATTTTATTTCTTATTATTTTCTTAGTAAGCAACGTTACAACATAATATTGACAAACGTTACAATATATTCCACATAACGTTACAATATCTCCCTCATACTGGGCTATAGAGCACTTCTCGACCCAATAAATGCTCCTTTCCTACTATTTAAACAAAAATATTATTAATTTAAATGTTTTTAGAAAAACATAATTCAAATAAATTGTAATTAAAATTAATTATATTATTTAAATATAAATTTTCACATTGATAATGATAATTAACTTTTATTGAAAGAAACTTACTGATGAACAGAAAATTAAGATACTATAAGGAGGTGATTAATCCTAATTTGGAATATCAGAAGTACCTCTTCTTAGTAACTAGCTCACTACAGAAAATTAATATATCCAAGATTAGAAAAAACTCTGATGAACTCCATAGCAAAACAGGGTGTTGGTCTATTCCTAAAACTCCATGGGTGGAAAGGATTTGTCATCTCTGTGACCCTATGAGGGTTGAGGATGAAAATAACTTTTTCTTATAGTGCCTTGCCTACACCCACATTAAATTCAAGTTTCATATTATTTGCTACAATACAAACCTTTATAACTTCCTAACTTGCCAAAACTATAGTGAGCTTGGAAAGATTCTTGGAAAACTTTTTGAGCACAAGAATAATATTTTTAAGTAAAGCAAGTATTATCCCTCTTAAGGTCCATTATTAAGGTCTCTTAGACCAAAATTGGTGTCACTGGAGGTTAATCATCATCATCATCATCAATATATATAACTATTTTAAAATTATTCAATTTTTAATTCTAATTTTTAATTTGTTTATATTTATATTTGTATTATTTAAAAACTAAACAAATAACAAAGTTTTTTTTATTATTATATTACAATACTAAAATAATTATTAATCTTATTATAGTTATTTTTGCATATTGTTCTTCTCGCAAGGTACCCTTCTGATCTTGATAAGCAAATCAGACTTCTTAAGGATTTTTGCTCTACCATGGGCATGACTGTTAACACTAACAAAACAAAAATTATGATTATCAAGTCTAAGAAGGAAACTTACGCTAATTTTATGTATGACAATAGAAACTTGGAGAAAGTGTCTTCTTACAATTACTTAGGAATTGATATTCATCACAAGCTCAACTTGAACTATAGCATTAAGAAAAGGATTAATGGAGGGTGGAAAGCTTATTTTGGTCTTGAAAATAATTTTAAAGCAACAAGCCTTGTGATGTGGGATAAAAAGAATATCATCTTTGAAACTTTAGTCACTCATGTTATCTTGTATGGGTGTGAGGTTTGGGGTTGCAACATCTATAGAGAGTCCTGGAGAAATATTGAGAAAATCTAGAAGCGTTTTATAATGTATAACCTCAAAATTAAAAGAAATACACCCTACCCTATTCTCCTTATAGAAGTGGTTCTTTCCCCTATCGAGAGCCTAGCTATGTATAGGCTCCTATTGTACAAGCACAAAATCAATAACATGAGAGACCATAGAATTCCTAATCTAGCTTTAAATTCCAGCCAAAAACACCTAAGGCTTAAGCAAGGTTCGCATAAAGATACCAGGGCCTGGTTAAACCTTTGGGAGATCGACAAAAACATTGTATTGCAAAATATTAATAACATTAAAAATATCGTTACTTCTAAGTTAAAGGAGAAAATGTGGTGTAAAAAAGATTTAGAGGATAAAATAAAGTTAAGATATTATAAGGAGATCATCAACCCTACTCTAGAAGATCAAAAGTATCTCTCTGTTTTGACTAGTTCAAAGAAAAAAATTAATATATCCAAGATTAGAATGAACTTTCATGAGCTACATAGTGAAACATGTTGTTGGGAATTTCCTAAAAAACCATGGGTGGAAAAGATCTGCCACCTCTATGAGAATATCAACATTGAGGATGAAAATCACTTCCTCTTAGAGTGCCCTGCATATGCTCACATTAGATCTCAGTTTCATAATCTTTGTTGCAATCTCGACCTTCCTAGCCTTTTAACCTATCAAAATTATAGTGAGCTCGGGACACTTCTCTCCAAACTCTTTGAGCATAGAAATATAATTTTAAACAAACTAAATAATTTGTTTTCTTTAGGTCTGATATACCAATTTTCACTAAGGGGACGTTAACCATCATCATCGTCATCATAAATTAAAAATCCTTAAACTATTTTCATTTCATACTAGTGTAATTATAAATAGTTATTATCAATTCTCATATTGTAATTTAATTATTTAATATAACTTGTTAACACATGAATAAATATCTTTATGATGAAGGTTGGTTGAAATATTTGTAGGGACATGATGCTCTTGTTAAGTCCCTATATTATTGGTTATGTCATTGTTTGACTAGACATATAATTGTGACCATACCTTAATTCTTCTGAATAACAAGTGTTGACATATTCTCCATTGTCGATGTACATAATTGGTTGTTAAAATGATTTTCATTTGATTTGAATTGCATGTTAATAAAATCATTTTAATTTTCTATTTTTTTATGTTTAATATTTATCTTATTATTCAATATTTTTATTCATTTTTCATAAAGTAATTTTGTTTTTAAAATATATTTTTATTTTGTAATTTGTAATTATATTTTCATAAATTTATAAAAACTATTATAATTAATTTTAATTTTAATTCTTTTATGATTTATTTTTTAAGATGGTATTTTTTATATTTTTCTACCAGTATATGTAAAAATAATATGGTTAGCCTCCCTCTATCCATCTTTTGTGAATGCAGAAGATAATGAAGCCTTTATGGTCGAAGTGTCAAAAGATGAATTGGAAATCCAAAGTCTTCATAAAGATAAAAGTCTGGGTTCAGATGGGATGCCCATAGAATTGTTTATAGGATTGAAAGGGACGGTCTAGGAAAAGGATATTTTCTAAGTAATCGAAGAATCTCGAACAAAGGGAGCTATTTGGGGCCTTTTAATGCAAATTTTGTATCCTTAATTCAGAATTCAAACTCTCATATATTCGGACATTAGGTCGATTTCACTATGAATAGTATATGCAAGATTCTAGTAAAAATAATTAAAAGAAGAATAAAGGAAATTTTTTCTACTAAAAGTTTAGGTGAGAAATTTGGTTTTCTATCAGGTACAAAGATCCATGAAGCTATAGGAGTAGCACAGGAAGGAATTCATATGATACAGACTAAAAATATGAAAGTTGTCATAGTAAAAATTGACTTATCGAGTGTGCAAGCTAATTAGGGTCTCTTTTGACGAGTTAAATGAAATAGAAAACTTAAAAAATTCACATCCATCAACTTACATGGATATTTTGAGACACTTACACAATGAATCTTGCAATGAGTAAAACAGATGACATGTAGGAAATTGAATGACGTTTCCAAATATATAATTTTTTCTATTGAAAATGTCCTTAACTATCTAAAGTTAGATCTTTTTCAATGGAAACCTTTTATTTTTGGGACAAAATATAAGGTATATGTTTTTGTGGGTGCGGCCTTTGAGTAACTAAATGATGGAATAAACTTACAAAAAATGGTAGACATATAGAGAACATATAGTACTAGCGCATGACTATTTTTTCAATAATAAAAATATTTTTTTTTATTTTTTCTTTAATTATCTAATTGATCAAACCTCAAAAATAATATGTGAATTGTGGGTGCAGTGTTTGAATGTATTAATGAAATTATTTGTAAATGAGTTTTTATAGCATGTAGAGGTCAATGTTCTTTAGTGCACCATACAATTTGTTTTCAAAATGGTTGAGAAACGAAAGAGTTATGCACAAAACACTAATAGTGTGGTTTTTGAGTTAAGGAGTGATGACACAAGATAAATAAGAAAAAAAATGGAAAAAATTATATATTCTTGTTAAAAATTACATATTTGGAATCTCCAAAAAAAAACCATATTTGTTTCGCAAATTTCATAAAAAATGGAGGTGTGCGGCATACTATAACCAACGGTTAAACACGATCATATTGAAATTTTGGATATAATGCTCAATTAGCCATGGTTTATCATACTCCAAGGCATAGGCATGTTGAATCTGAAGCATAAACATAGGCATAAGAATGCCATGCCAGCATGGGTGGAGGCTCATCCTTATCATTTGGAGGGAATACATTTTTGAATTTAAACAAAACGTGTGCTCATTATATTAAAGAAAAATGAGTGCGCATTTTTAAATAGTATAACAAGTGCATTTTTTATTAAAGTAAAATGAGTGTGTGTTTTATTAAAGTAAAATAAGTGTGCATTTTTAAATACTACAACACGTGTTGGGATTATAGTCCTCCCTTGTCCAAATTGCTCAATTATGCCTAAAATAGGAGTCTTTTCAGTCATTGTTGAGTCACTAGTTCCATTGGATCCACATGGCCTAATTGGGCCACATGTACTAGTTACTAGAGTGTAGGAAACAATAATTGAGGCTAAATTCCACTGAATCCACTTGCATGCATCAATTTAGGAGCCTCCTAGACCAATCCCTACAATTTAGGATCCACTGGGAGTGCCGACGCCAACCTCCTTCAATTGAGATTAGTTCATGACTAGTAAAGCCTAACTAGGAGTCAGTTACATCTAGTTACATTCAGTTAGCACCATTAATTGATTACCTGCATGTGGGAAGGCATCTTTTCCCACCTACCACATTCAGTTAGACTAGTTAACTGATTCTAAATGAGTAAGGAACTTATTTAGATAACTGGAGCTAGCTAGTTAAGCTTTAATAGTGACTTCGACACATCTTGTTATCCATGCAGTTAGATTGAGTCAACAATTACAATTTCTCACTCATGTATTCGAATTGACTGGTGATTAATACCAATGTATTGCATTGTATTAATTATCCATTTTTACTTTTGATTAATGAAAGCATATACAACTACAAATAATTATTACACTATTTCATATCATATTTTGAGTAAAATTTCCTGTGTAATATTCTTGTGAGATTTTCCTTGGTTCATATATTCATGTGAGATCAATTTTAATATGGTATCAGAGCCTCAGTGGGATAAGGAATTTCTCCTTCTACATTTTTCACGTTGAATCAAACTTTTTGAGCAAAATTTCTCCTTCCAACTCTGCACCAGAAGTGAAGAGTTTACCACATAATTCCCAAGCAAACGACATTTTTATCAAGCTTTCTTGAATGACTAAGCCGGGTGTGAAGAAACCTCCAAAAGCTCAGGTTTTCAACCTTACTTTGTTTTTTTCTTGTGATTTGTAGGTTTTTTAGTCTCCTTGAATGCATTCACTACAATAATAATGACGGTCCCTTCTATGGATTTTATCACTCCTTTTAACTACCATCAATGGAAGGAGGACATGGAGATTCAGCTTCGCTCCAAAAAGATCTACAGATTCACAATGAACATGGAGGTAGAGCTGATTCATTATGTTAACAAAGAAAAATATTGGAATAATCTTGGTGAAGCGTATGGATTTCTGTTCTTGGAATAATCTTGGTGAAGCATATGTATTTCTATTCCTTTCAATCTATAAAGATATTCTCATCCACATCACTAGATTGAAGACTCCCAAGGATATTTGGGATCAACTCGCTTCTCTATTTGATAAGAAATATGACTTGAGGATCTATCAGCTAGAGAATGAGTTGATATCTCTAGACCCAGGAAAATTTGAAACCATGAATGACTTCTTCACCAAATTAAAGCACCTGGTTCTCCAATTGAAGTTGTGTAAAGTTGAGAAGGAGGATGATCAACTGATCCTTTCCATTCTCTCAAAAATTGGCGCAAATTACTTAGTATTTTTGTCAACATTTCATACCGGGAAGCTCACAATGTCGAATTAGAAGATGCCAACTCTCAATGCATTCATTGAGTCTCTCACCAATGAGCATGAAAAGATTGTTCAAATGGGGATCATCGGATCTTCCCAAGATCAAGCCCTTTTTGCTGGAGGACCCAAATTTATGTATGGAAAGGGGAAGAAAAATCCAAAGAATGATTCTCCTAAGGAGAAGGACTAGTCAGATGAGTCCTTAGGTTCGAGGAGAAGAAAGAACAAGGGAAAATAAGAGATCCTTCATTCTTACTATGGAAGGGGATTTCATCCATAAATGTCCTATATGGGGATATCAATAGATCAAATAGCTATACTCCTAGAGAAAAATAACATCACTCCACCTGCTGGCACAAGGAGGGTTGACCATGGAGAAAATAATGAATATCATGAGGAATGATGCCATGCATTGAAGGCTAGTTTTTCAAAAACACATGCTTTCATCATTGATTCTGGAGCTTCCAATCATATGGTTTCATCCAGAAAATCATTTTCTTCATTATATTCTACTAATCGTCCTAGCATTCACATGGGAGATGACAGTAAAATTCGAGCTGAAGGGAAGGGTTGTATCAAGTTTGAACATGGAAAGTTCAATGATGTACTTTATGTGCCCTACTTAGCTGCAAATCTATTATTTGTATACCAAATGACTCACACTAGCCCTCCAAAGTGAGTGATATTTGTTCCTAACTCAGTGGAAATCACAGATATCTTTACTGGGAACATCATAGCGAAGGGTGCTGCTAATAATGCCTCCAAGGACTATTATTTCTTAGACTTCCTACCATTTTTAGATTCATTGCACTCTCATCTTCCACTTGAAATGGGAGGTAAAAACATTCTATCTACTCCTTTTGCGATTTCCACTGGTATTTCAGAATCAGAAGCAGAAGACTTAGTTATATCAGTTTATGAGATTAAAGGTCAAGGTGATTTAGATCCAAATCTAGTCCCTGCTCCTAATCTTAAGCCCAAATAGGTACAAAAGGTTATTGGGGAAGCTGGGAAGATGAATGAAAATTCATCTGACACAAAGAGGACAAGAAATCAATTTCAGAAAGAGAACCTTGTGATATTTCATGCAAGCTCACTTCCTTTAGAGAGATGCAACAAACTTCCTATGAGATTATACATGGCAAGGAATGATCAACTACATTGTTATCAGAAGAACAAAGTGAATCATAGCTCTCTTCCTCCAAAAAGAGGCAAAGGTTACATTCATCCTTCCTTCCATCATCATTTTGGGAGAATATGGAGAGTTCTACATGGAGGGCCCTAGGATACATGTGCATAGAACAACATGCATGCCACTTCGCTACACCACAGAGATGAAGTTTGCAGCAAAACTTTCTCAAGTTCTTTTAACTTGAATCCTTATTCTACAAACTTAGTTTTAGGTGGGGGGGTTCCCATGTGGTTTTTCCCCATTTCCTTATTTGTATTAAGCAATTACTTTTACATTTTAGTTGTAATGGATGACCTATGGTATTAGTTACCAGGTCCCATAATTTTTCCAAGTTAGCATTCAGGGGGGATGTTGGGATTATAATCCTCCCTTGTCCAAATTGGTCAATTATGCCTAAAATAGGAGTCTTTTCAGGCATTATTGAGTCACTAGTTCCATTATGTCCACATAGCCTAATTGGACCACATGTACCAGTTACTAGAGTGTAGGAAACATTAATTGAGGATAACTGCCACTAGATACACTTGCACACATCAATTTAGGCTCCTCCTAGACTAATCCCTACAATTTAGGAGCCACTAGGAGTGACGACACTGACCTCCTTCAGTTGCCATCAGTTGATGACTATTCAATCCTAGTTAGGAGTCAGCTACTTTTAGTTACATCCAGTTATATTTAGTTAGCAATAGTCATTGATTAACTGCATGTGGGAAGGCGCCTTTCCTCACCTACCACATTCAGTTAGACTAGTTAACTGATTCTAACTAACTAAGGCACTGCTTTAGACAACTGGAAATAGTTAGTTAAGCTTCGATAATTACTTAGAAACTTCCTGTTATCCATGCATTTAGATTGAGTAAATCAATTTGAAATTCTCTCTCATGTATTCAAATTGACTGGTTATTAATACCAGTGTATTACACTGTATTAATTATCCATTTTTACTTTTGATTAATGAAAGCATATACAGCTACAAATAATTGTTTCACTGTCTCATGTCATATTTTGAGTAAAATTGCTCGTGTAATATTCTTGTCATTTTTTCCTTGGTTCATAGATTCATGTGAGCTCAATTTTAATAATGAGTTATTGTTATGTAACTATAGAATTGACCACATTGTCAATTATACCAATACTTTTATTATTTTATGTCCCCCACCACTCCCCTCTTCCCCCTAACTCTTAATAACCCCCCCTCCTCCTCTCCCTACCTATAACCCCCCCTCCTCCTCTCCCTACCT
>LPNX011156951.1:240112-264771 GCA_001517045.1 Pseudotsuga menziesii
ATCCCTATGTCTCCCCTTAGCACTAAAACTCCTGACCCTATCTCTCTGACACACACACACACATCCCTATGTCTTCCCTTACCACTATCACCCCCTAACCTATCTCTCTCACACACACATTTCATGGTCTCATTAATTATTTACAGCTTGATAGATTGACCGCTTAACAAATTGATAAATTGAATAAACTTCTACAACTTGATAAATTGCGCAAGATTCATCATGCATTTGTTTTATTATATTCATACTTACATTATTCATGCCATATAACCCAAAACCATTATCTAGCACTCTATCTGGGATATATCTATTGCATCTACCTTGAATCTTGAAGCTGGTCCTACAAGGACATCTCCTTGAATCCGATATATTTTTTCTCCATGTGAGATGTGTAGTGAAGGAGTGGTAATCCTAGCCTAATAACCATGGCCAATCCTAGCTCACAAAACCTATATCCAATCCTAGTAACTCTAGTTTGCATTCTAAACCATAGAAACCCTAGTGTCCATGAAATCTTGTAGGAGGTGGGATTCAACATGCCATAGAATGATGGTGATTTCTTGGATTGACGAACAATCAACTCCGCTGGATTCAAGACACCAAGATAGTGATAGGGCTTCCCCTCTACTCTGGGTCCATGGACAAGGGATCATGTTATAGGTCAATTTTGGAAACTAGGGTTTTTCTCAGTAAGGGAATCTGAAAGTTTTGCACATAGGGGTCAAATTTGACAATTAATAGACCTTGAATGTGTGGCTAGAGTTCCCACATGGAAAATTCCTAAACACACTTGCATGACCCATAGGAACTTAATTTCGATGCACGGTTTCAATTCTATGCCCCAGGTAGGGATTCAATAGGTGTCCCTGAAAGCCTGTAAGAGGTGGGATTCAGCATGCTATAGAATGATGGTCATGGATTGAATCGACAAACTGTCAAATCCATTTGATTCAGGACATCGGGATAGTGCTAGGGTGGCCCTCTACTATGGGTCAGTGGACAAGGGATCCTATTTTAGGTCAATTTTAGAAACTAGGGTTTTGCTTAGTAAGGGAATGTGAAATTTTTGCACATAGGGGTAAAATTTGCAAATTCCTTGACTGTGAATGTGTGGATAGAGTTCACACATAAAACCTACCTAAACACGCTTGCATGGCCCACCGAAACCTTGTTTTGATGCACGGTTTCCATTCTATGCCCCGGGTTGGGATTCAATAGGTGTCCCTGAAAGCCTGTAGGAGGTCGGCTTCAACATGCCATAGAATGATGGTTTCAGCTTAGATCAACGAACCATAAACTCTGTTGGATTTAGGACATCAAGATAGTGGTAGGGGTGGCCCTTTTCTCTGGGACCATGGACAAGGGATATTGTTTTAGGTCAATTTTGCAAACTAGGGTTTTGTTAAGTAAGGGAATGTAAAAATTTTTCACACAGGGAACAACTTTGAAAATACATCGACTGTGAATGTGTAGCTAGCGTTCCCACATGGAACCTACCTAAACACGCTATCATGACCCACCATAATCCTGTTCTAATGTATGGTTGGCATTCTATGCCCAGGGTAGGGATTCAATAGGTGTCCCTGAAAGCCCGTAGGAAGTGGGATTCAATGTGCCATAGAATGATGGTCGTGGCTTGGGTTGATGAACCGTCAAATCTGTTGGATTCATGACATCATGATAGTGTTAGGGCTGGCCCTCTACTATGGGTCCATGGACAAGGGATCTTGTTTTAGGTAAATTTTGGAAACTAGGGTTTTTCTCAGTAAGGGAATGTGAAACTTTTGCACATAGGGGTCAACTTTGCAAATTCCTTGACTGTGAATGTGTTGCTAGTGTTCCCACATGGAACCTCCCTAAACATGATTGAATGACTCACTGAAACCCAATTTTTATGTGCGGTTTCCATTCTATGCCCCGGGTAGGGATTCACCAGGTGTCCCTCAAAGCCTATAGGAGGTGGGCTTCAACATGCCATAGAATGTTGTGCATGGCTCAGATCAATGAACTGTCAACTCCATTGAATTTAGGACATCAGGACAGTGGTAGGGGTTTCCCTCTACTCTGGTTCCATGGACAATGGATCATTTTTTAGGTCAATTTTGGAAACTAGGGTTTTGCTCAATAAGGGAATGTGAAATTTTTGCATGTAGGGGTCAGCTTTTCAAATTCCTTGATCATGAACATGTGGTTATAATTACCACATGGAACCTCCCTAAACATGCTTGCATAACCCATGAGAACACCTTTTTGATGCACGGTTTCTATGCCCCCGGTAGGGATTCAATAGCTCTTCGTGAAATCCTGTAGGAGGTGGGATTCAACATGCCATAGAATTATGACTATGGCTCGGATCGACAAATCATTAAATCCGTTGGATTCAGGACATCAAGATAGTGCTAGGGGTGGCCCTCTACTCTGGGTCCATAGACAAGGGATCCTGTTTTAGGTCAATTTTGGAAACTAGGGTTTTGCTTAATAAGGGAATGTGAAATTTTTGCACATAGGGGTCAGCTTTGTGAATTCCTTGACCATGAACATGTGGCTATAATTCCCACATGGAACCTATCTAAACAAGCTTGAATTACCCACTGGAACCCCATTTTGATGCACATTTTCCATTCTATGCATTGGGTAGGGATTCAACATGTGTCCCTAAAATCTTGTACGAGGTGGGCTTCAACAATACATAGAATTATGACCGTGGCTCGGATCATCGAAACATAGAATTATTTGGATTCAGTAAATCAGGATAGTGCTAGGGGTGTCCCTCTACTCTATTTCCATGGACAAGGGATCCTGTTTTAGGTCAATTTTGGAAACTAGGGTTTTTCTTAGTAAGGGAACGTGAAACTTTTGCACATATGGATTAGATTTGAAAATTCCTCGATCGTGAATGTGTGGCTAGAATTCCCACATGGAACCTTCCTAAACACACTTGCGTGACCCACTGGAACCCTATTTTGATGCATGATTTCCATTCTATGCCTGGGTAGGGATTCAACAGGTGTCCCTAAAATCTTGTAGGAGGTGGGATTAAATGTACTATAGAATGATGATCATGTCTAAGATCAACAAACCTTCGAATCAATTGGACTCAAGACATTGGGATAGTGCTAGGGGTGGTGTTGGCTAACTTGGGCAGACCCGGGTTTACTATAATCAACCAACAACACCCCTAGCTCACCGGCCCTTTCAGCTATAGACCGCAAAGCGGCTTGAAGTCTCACCCGAGTTGATTCTAATGTGTTGGCCAAGGACTCAAGCATCTTGGACTAGGTTCTGTGACAGTCCTACTTGCGACTTGCAGCTCTTCTAGCTGCGAGGTCTCTTCCTCTGCGCATCACGCGACCTTCTGCTCACGTCGCGTGATCTCCTCGTCTCACAGCTCTTCTATCCGTGAGGTATACCTTTATACCGCCGTGTGGTCCTTCTCTATGTCACGCACTTTCTCCGAGTCGTGATATCTCCAACCTTACCGCATCGCCACGCACCGTGCGACACGTAGCTCCTGCCCAACTCTAAGTCCTCAACCTGCGGTATCGCGCACCGCAGCTCCTCTGCCGGTGCTGTATCACCTCTCTATGATATCCTACCTCCGCGGTTCAACACACTTAGAGTTGCTCGTGTCGACATGCAATACTTAACATACAAGGCTATTCAATACTGCAACTAGTGACTGTTTTACGCAAAGCATAAATGAACCACATACAACATGCCAAAGACTATGATTTATACTTTTCCTTCTATATTACTGTGAACTGATTAACACATTCATTCACTAAACTGTAACCAAAATCCATGAAATGACTGTGAAATGCAGAAGTAAACATAGCAAATAATCCAATCCCATAACACACGATTTTAACGTGGTTCACCTCCAGGATGGAAGTTACATCCACAGAACTGTGTTTTCTTATAGCTCAGGGGAAGGTAAAACACAGTTATATTGCACCGCATATGCAGCTCAAGATCTTCTCTCTTAGATCTTCTTTCTATCTATATTGCTCTCCTACAATATACTCTTCCCTCTCTGTCGATCCTTGCGGATCATTACATGCATACTCTATAAGCCAGCTACTGGTTACAGTAAGATTGCTACCACTAATAACAGAACCAGAGCTCGGCTTTTACAACAGTCTAATGGTCTGCAAAACACTACTACGACTGAATGACTCAACTAACTGACCAACCCTTTTACAATACAAAATATATCCCTTTATAGGCAGCCCGAAGGTCTTGCCATTACAACACTGTGGGCATGTCCCAACAGTAACCCAAAACCCTAACTAGTGACAGTCGGCCATATCTGTACTTGAGGTAGCTGATTTTGGTCACACCACAGCTCTCTGCAGTCTTCCATGCTTCCTGGCACTGATCATGGGTACTATGCACCACTTCTCTTTTCTGTCCTTCATCTTCAATGCTTCAGCCTCGTTGCTCCTTCTCCTTTATGAGGGTCGCTGAGCCCTCCTGTCTTCCTCCGCTGCCTTCAATGCAGTGGGTGAGCTCTCTCTTCTCAGTTGCTCAGGTACCGTTGCCTTTCTTGACTTCTCTATCCAAAAAGTCATGGTTTTCGGCTCTGCTTTACAGCTGGAAATGTGCTACGGTGTCGTAGCTCTGTCTTATCTTCTTTCCACCAAAACTTATCTCTCCGCTAAACTAGTAGCTTCTTCTATAGCTACGGGACCCTGCTCCAATAGGTGGCCCTCTACTTTGGTTCCATGGACAAGGGATCCTATTTTAAGTCAATTTTGGAAACTAGGGTTTTTCTTAGTAAGGGAGTGTGAAATTTTTTAACATAGGGGTCAGCTTCACAAATTCTTTGACCATGAACATGTGGCTAGTGTTCCCACATTGAAAATTACTAAACACTCTTACATGACCCACCAAATCCCTGTTTTGATGCACGATTTCCATTCTATGCCCGAGGTAGGGATTCAATAGGTTTCCCTAAAATCCTATATGAGGTGGGATTCAACGTACCATATAATGATTAATGTGGATCATATCGACGAACCATTGACTCTGTTGGAATCAGGACATTGGGATAGTGTTATTGGTGGCCTTCTACTCTGGTTCCATAGACAAAGGATCTTATTTTAGGTCAATTTTTGAAACTAGGGTTTTGTTCAGTAAGGGAATGTGATTGTTTTGCACATAGGGGTCGTCTTTGCAAATTCCTCATTTGTGAATGTGTGGATAGTGTTCCCACATGGAACTTACCTAAACACGCTTGCATGACCCACCGAAACCCTGTTTTGATGCACGATTTCCATTCTATTTCCCAGGTAGGGATTCAACATGTGTCCCTGAAAGCATGTAAAAGGTGGGCTTAAAGATATATGCTAATGGTTTGTGTTTTATCAGCATCACAAAGAATAAAGGATACCCACAATAGGGTGCGACGCAGAATTGGAAAGAAGTATTAATTGATATTTGTTTGAAGGTGAGTGTAGATCTTCCCCTCTTGAAAAAATACTTGTTTCAAACTATTATTCCATGTGTAGATGTTGAGAATTCTGTTACCTGTTGTGAGGTGTTTAAATTGGCTTATTTCCCATCATTTTTAAGAAATAAATATTCTTTTTTTGTGTTTTCATCAAGGAGAAAGGAGTTGTCAATATCTATGTGGAGGTGAATCGATCTTAGGATCTCATATCATTTGTGAGACTAGAAATTCGAAAGAAGGTTGTTTATATATTAATTTAGCTTGATCATCCCAAAGATGTGAGCATTTGTATGATGCAATGCAACAAGAGACAATGCCACTACATCAGTAACCATGCTATGGAACATGTTTATGTTTAGAAACAAGTGGAAAACCTATTACTCCATTATTAAAAATATATATATCTTCACACTATGAATGTTTCGAATAATACTCCATAAACATAAATTTTATAAAACAAGATTCATAATAGTACTTCTCCAATCAATTTGAACTACAATCAAATCACGCATAATTTTCATCTCTTCCAAAGTTTTTCGTCGAGGCAATTCATCTAATGCCATGTACATTAGCAAAATGATAAAATAATGTGCAGGATATAATCATAACCATTATTTTGAATCAAATTTATACTCAAATATGTTTACCTTTGATGTGTATCCCATATATTAGTTAGATGAAAGACATCATTCCAAACACCTATTTCATTTATGTAGACCACACAGGTGCATCACTTATAGGTGTGTCAACTTTGTGCGTCCTTTAAAAGTTTCTTAGTTTGTTATGTGGGTAAGGTGATTTTGTATTTGACTTAATTGGATTAGTTGCTTAGCTGTGGGTGCTTATGTGCATTAGGTATTTTCCATCTTTGTGAATACAATGTAAGATTGTTAATTTAACATTGTATATGCAATTGGATCGTGGTAAAAGCAATTTAAATGTACATTTTTGTCAATACATAATATTGTAATTGTGGATTTTTCTAAAATTTATAATTGATATCTCCATGCTATTGTAAAATATAAAAAAAAATTGGGAACATTACACATAGAAACATTATTGGACATGTGTGTATAATCACACTTAAAATACTGAACCATGAAGATCTCAAGAGCCTTGATATGAAATAGTTTTTGTAGCATGAAAGTTATAATAAAAAATAGAAGGCCCTTATGTGGCCTGTCAATGTATATGTATCAAAAAATATAAAATATACATGCAAACAAAAGTACATCTATCCTAGACCACACCCTTATACTCTAACTTTCTAATGTTTTTTCCCAACCCTAATGCTTGTTTCCTCTGTCCATGACCATTGTGCACCTCTGGCAACTGCAAATCAATGATAATATTTCTTGATCAAGTAATTGAACTAGTATTGTCCAACAATAACAAAGTTTGAAAATTTAAAACATGACTAATTGTACATAAAAAAACACTCACTGCATCCATCCGGGGTATAGATGCATCTAGTGTCCTCCTCCTTGCAGAGAGTCTCTCAGTAATGCTTCTCTACGATTAAAAAACATATGTCAATTATATCAACAATTATCAACATGTACATGAATGAGAAAGTACTAATCAATTATGTAAAAAATGAACATCTCACCAAAAAAATTTGTTACTGGGAATGAGACTGGGTTTCTTCAGTAGCAATAGGAGCCACATGTTGAACATCAACCTCAATCGCATGCACTTATGGACCAGGGTTTGGCTACATTCACCAAATTATAAAATAGCTAGACATCATGCATGTCCATAGACAATACAAATGAACTATACAATTACAAATATTCAAGTAGATGTACCTATGTGTGGATTAACCCTATTGTAGATGCAGCATTGACTATAGCATCAACAACCCCACAAAGGTATGGCACATATGAGTCTACATCATGATGCTATAAACATACAAAAATAACATTAAGAAAAACTAGTTGTCAAGTGAATTCAAATCTAACCAGCAACTAGCATTGGAAGTGTGCATATTACCATGGAATGAGTAGGTTGATCGTCATGGATACCCACTCTTTTTAAGGAAGATGGTCCTCTGGTGTAGACAACTCGCTTATCTATGTTTGGACTACTGGGAGATTCAAACCAAAGAGCTGGTGTAGGGATTTGTGATGATGTTTGTATTTATAAAGTGTTACCATGTAGATAAACATGGAATTGAATGGATGGAATAATATGTACTAAAAAACTAACATGTTACAATATACTTAACCCATGGGGACTTCACTTAGTGAACATCTCACATAGCACGTGCGATCGTGGGATATTAAAGAATACCCTTAATTTATAGAGATATTGACCCAAACTCTTTTTGTTGAAACCCCCTCCCAATACTTAAAACCTCCTTCCCACCCCTTTTTATACCTCAATCGTTATAAACCACCCTACCCACCCCCACCTTAAACCCCTCATCCCCCCAATACCTGCAATATATTGGTTCAATTTTTAATAATTTTAAAACCCACAATATGAACTAACGTGATAGGATATTGGTCAACAAGTGAATCCCCCGTGACTTAACCCTTCCTGGGACATATCTCCCCCCATGGGAGGGACCACTGCCAACAATTTCTTGCCCCTCTTCAGATCCATATAGCATCTGCAAGCTTAAAAATTATAAATATTAGCAATCTATAAAGGAGTGTACAGTAAGAAATTTAAATAATTTGAACAAGATTCAGTCATTAACCATGTACTTACATTTTTCAAGTGATCATAAATTCCACCTGGGAGTAATTTGCTGAGATCCATGTCTCCTGCATCCATTTCTAAATGGGGTTCCTACAACTTCAAAAATTGTAAATATTAGACAATTTAACAAATTAATCAAGACTAACACAAGAATTAACAAAATGATATGTATTAACAAAATGACACATGTTGAAATATTACCTCAATGTTGGTTGTTTGGGCCTCATATACAACCATACCAGCTGCACTATCGCCCCCTTGAGAGGCATCAATCTCCTACAAGAGTAAACATTGCATATATTACGAATCTTTTAATATGTGTACAATAGGGAAAAATTAAAACTTGAACAACTATAGAATTTTAACAATGTCTTTATTAAAAATTGAACAACAATAGAATTTTAACAATGTTCTTACCTAACCACCAGTCATCATAGAGGTGCCATGCATTGGCCCAAGACCATAACAGGATTGAACACACATTGTGCACACGTGTGACTCGCTCTGGGGCACATGGGATGTCGGTCTATCCCCACCAATAAATGGTCCTCTACCACCGGAAGTTGGTGGTTGTACCCCACCAGAGGAAGAGGGAAATGCATGGTAAATAGTTTTGGTGTGTCAAGAAACCATCTCAACTAGAGTAAGAAATGCCTCCTATCTTTGGGTAACCATATCATGTGCAAGAGGGATGTCTAGCCTCGGTAGCTAGGCATGGGGTGGAGGTATTTGTTGATTAGCATCACTATGCCTAGAATTGGGCCAGTTTTGGGGCATCCCCGTACCAACACCTTGGAACCCCAACACGTCAAAATAGTTGACATGTTTCCCCATCACAAACTCTCCATACAAATTATGGAGGAAGTACAATGATACTTCCCTATTGTTGTGTGGAGGAATGTCGAAAACCATGTACCATACGTCCATCCAATGGTCTCTAATGGGTGGACAAATGCACCACTCAATCGAAATCTGTGAATTGTTCCTCTCCAAAATGGAATCCCTCCCAAGCACTCTAAACAATGTATACATGTGCTCTTTGGTTATTTTTAGCTTCTTTATCTCATTGTAGCTCAAACCATAGGCATATTCTTGTCTTTTTGTTTCCCTATAGGATGCGATGATATACAAAGCATCATTCAATCTAGCGATTGTATCAACAACCCTCTAGGAAGAACCAATCTCTCTAACATGACCAATAACCCTCAATATCTCTGCATTGTGGTCCATAGTAGCCACTGCAATCATAAATAAAAATAAAATATCAGTAGAAAAATAAACACATGATATAATGACATCTCTAAGCAATGAAAAGTGTAAAACTAGTGTACAACAAATAACAACATAAACTAAATCTATTATTTAATTTTTAAAATTTATCTTGAATTTTACAGAAAAGAATCATACATTTAACATTTTTTCATTTTAAATTTGTGTCCTAAATTCAAGTATTAATTCCAATTTCCATATGCATGTGTACAAAAAATGTCCTATGTGAATTTGTTGATTGGGAATCTCTTCTAGCTTATTTTAAGGTTTGGATTATGAAGTTTCATTAAAATTGTGAGGTGCTAACTAATGGCCTTGCAGGACCAACTCCTAGATTGTGGGTAGAGGAAAGGGCTAGAGCCTAGAAGAGGCATCATAATGTGCTATTGATGAATAAAATACCAGTATAGGAAAGGATTTTGTTAGATATGTAATTATTTGCTGTAGCGTGATGTTTTTTGGACTCCAATGTCCATTTAGCATAACTTTGTTTATATGTAATTTGGGCCATGTATGGATTCCACTTGATGTTATTTTAGTTGTATGCACTCTTTCTAGATACCCATGAGAGACTAAATGCATAATTATGTATAGTGGCTTTTATGGTTGCAAGGTTTCCTCTAGATTCTATCATGTATGATAGTATGTGATTGACATGTAATCAAACACATCAACCTCCATATGTATCTTGATGTTCGTAGAGCCTATTGTTAAACTCGGTTGTCTTGACCTTAACAAAAAAGTACCCTTCAGTCAAGAGGAAATATTTTTTAAACATGGGAAGCTTCTATACCTTATTTTAACATTTGGATTAGGAAGTTTCATCAAAACTATACGGTGTTTATTGATGTTCTTGGATGACCAACTTCGATATTTTGGATAGAGGCAAGGGATTTGGCATGTTTGTTTATGTATTTTAGGGAAGACATGAATTCTACTTGAAATTTTTCTTTGTTCTATGCAAGCTTGCAATATAATTGACAAACTTTGCATATTTGTTAATTTTGGTTTGGATTCACAAGGCTACTTGCAAATATACATATGCAAATAGTGAAGTTGATTTTTTTTAATGAGTTAATTGGGATTTTGGTTTACATTGGGCATGTAAATTACTTATGCAAACTTGCAAGGTACTTGAAAAACTTTGCATATTTTTGAATTTTGGTATGGATTCACAACGATGCTTATGAATATGCATATGGAAATAGTGAAATTCATTTGTTTTTAATGAGTTAACTAGGGTTTTTGTTTCCATTGGGCATGTGACTTTTGGTATGGATTCACAAGGATGCTTGTGAATATACATATGAAAATAGACAAAATGATTTGGTTTTTAGGATTAAATTGGGGTTTGGTTTCCATTGGGCATGTCAATTCCTTTATGGGCATATAAATTAAAAAAAATTGGTTTAAATTCAATTATGGAAAAGAAATTAGTGAATATAGGGAAAATATCATGAGGATTTGAAGAAAATACCTCACAAGGAATATATTCATCCCAAGGTGGAGTTTGTTTCCCTTTGCTCACCCAACACGCATTCGCCCTAACTCGTTTTGGTCCATCCAAGCTCCAATCAGCGCGGCGTTGTGGCAAAAATGGCAGGCTCAACCCATTTTAACAATAAAACATGTTTTAGTAAATGGGAGCGCAATTTTGTAAGATAAAACGGGGGCACAATTTTGCATGCTAAAACAGGGGCACGGTTGTTCTTGCTAAAACGGAGGCATGATTTCGTTAACTATCCTAATTAGCATACACGTTAGCAGCCTTGGGACTAGACTTGGTAGGGTCGAGATTGCTTGGGATGATTTATATTTTATGGATCAAAAGTGATTGACTTCACTCTACCATTGCATCTAAAAGGCCCCTCAACTGTGTGCACTCACCCACTTCCTTTATCAGTTGGATAATGGGTTGTTTATCTTCATTTTTGTTCTGTTTACTTGCCAATGGTAACTATTTCCCACGGGGACTTCACTTAGTGAACATCTCACATAGCACGTGCGATCTTGGGATATTAAAGAATACCCTTAATTTCAAGAGATATTGACCCAAACTCTTTTTGTTGAAACCCCCTCCCAATACTTAAAATCTCCTCCCCACCCCTTTTTATACCTTAATCCTTATAAACCACCCTACCCANTATTGCCCCTTCTTCCAAGATGGAAGAGGTTTAATATATGTTTGTCCATTGTCTCCCCTATTATTTGTGATTATTCTTGTTGAAGGGTTATGTTGTGCAATTCTTCAAGAAAAATACATTAGATTCTTCAATGGTGTTTGTATTGGATATCTATTGGGATTAACTCATCTAATATTTGTCAATGACTTGTTGATATTTTGTGATGGTTCTAGAAAATATGGAAAAAACTTGGTAGAGATTTAAATTATGTTCTGTAAAGCTTCCAGAATGATAGTAAACCCTGATAAGTGTCTCATTTTAGGGTCTAAGATGAAACATGATGAGGAAATTTGTACATACCTCTTCTTGGTTGAAGAAGGTTCACAACTTTGATTGTGGGTTGAAGTATTAGGGTTTTATATTAAAACATGTTGACTATGGTATCAAAGATTGGTCCTAGATGATAAAGAAAAGTGGAAAAAGGGTCTCAAATTGGAGATTGTGATGGATTTTAAAAGGGGGCATGATAATCCTGATCAAGTATATTTTAGCAACAATTTCAGTTTATTAGTCTATAGCCTGGATCCCAAAAGTAATTATCAATCAATTGGCCTCTTTGAGCATGAGATTATTTTGGTCAGGGAGGATTGAGAGAAAAGGATTTGAGTGGATAAAATGGAAGAACATTGCTACTCCAAAATATTTGGGTGGGTGGGGATTCAAAAACCTTCATCTTTTTTCCAAAGCACTTGCACCAAAAAATATTTCAAGGGTGATTGAAGAATCCAGATTATGGGAAGAAGTTGTGAAGAAGAAATTTATTCACCCCTTGTAATTGACATAATGGATTAGGAATCCCTCTGAACCACTTCACAATGTGTATACAATTTGGAATGGTGCTATTAATGCTTTCAATATCAACGGTGATGGTTTAGAGTGGAAAGTTGGAAACAACTTAAATGTCAGATCTAGAGCAAATCCTTTGGTGGGGAGTGGGTTGGGGCACATTCTTCCATGGATATTAATTCATTTACTTCATGAAACAAGTTGTTCACGCTAAAAAATATCATCCTTTCCAACCATAGTGAGCAGTGGTGCCAAGAATGAACGGATGCAAATTAACTAGGGTTAATAGGTGGAGACAAAGACCTATCTCGGAGGACTTCATTGGAAATATAAGGAATAACCAAACTTAACAATAAGTTAATCTTTTCAAGAGAAAATAACGAGGTTTATATGCCAAAGGAGAGTTATAAAGTTATGATGGATAAGGAATTTGAGGGTTGATTGTAGAAATGGTGGTGGAATCAAATTTGGTCCCTCAACTTTCAAATGAAGGACTTTTCTTTTTGTGGTTTGTACTATCAAATAAACCTCTCACCTGGGACCACATGCAAAGAAGTAACTGGTCCAGTTTGAATAGATGTTGCTTATGCAAAGAGGAAAAGGAAAATAATTTCCACATTGCAAAGGATTTTTGTTTTATTAAACAAGTCTCGAGAGAATTGGAGATTCCTACAGAAATAAAAACCTATTGGATAGAAATTTCAGTGGAAGAATGTTTTCAAAACTAGTGGAGTAATAAGTTAACTGAAGACTATAGAGTTCTCCCAACAATGTTTATTGGTGTTTATGATGGCAAGGAACCTGAATCTATTTGAATATAAATATGTTTCGACTTTTCTTTAAGCGGTCCAGAGTAAAAATATGCTTGCTTTCTTTCCTCAAATAGTTTCTAAAAATAAAATCAGGTGTGTAAATACAATGGATATAAGAGAATATCCCCAAGATCATTTTTACATAGCAGCACAAGGTCCTAGAGGTCTTTGCGGAGCTAGAGCTATAATTTACATCATGGAGATAGAATCAGTTGTTTTTAAAGACAGTTTGGGTAGCAGTACTAACATCTATGCAGAGTTATCAACTCTATGGTTGTTATTCATGTTAAAAAATAGTAAAGGATTAAACAATTTGAAAGTTTATGGAGAATCCGAGGTTATTATTAACTAGGTTAGTAAGAAAAGTAATTTCCATAATATGCTTCTTGTCACTTTCATGGAGGAAATAAATAGACTCCTAGACACCTTTGAAGGGATAAATTTTAAGGACATTTATAGAGAACATACTATGAAGGTGGATGGTATTTCTAAAGAAGGTATTCTATTGCAGAAAGATGATTGGATCATTATGCAAAGTGGAGAGTTTTTCTTAAGACAATTTTGAATTTTGTTTGAAATAATTGAAGCTTTTGTATGTTGATTTTATCAGGAGAGCATAATGTTATTAAAAGCATCCTAAGAGAAGTATAAAGCCACTTGTAAGGTTGCTTGAGAAGAAGATTATAAGTTTTGTAAACATAAAACTCTACCTATTTATTGGGAGGTTAGAACACTCTTAGAATTTTCTTCAGAGAAGTTTAAAATGGACTAAAAGGTCTTTTTAGAATTAGATCACAAGTTTTGTAATTGAAAATGCTAAATAACATTTGAAATCTGTAATATATTCTATTTGGATATATTATAAAATTTCCTTTTTAGAAAAACGAAGTAAATATATAAATTGTAAATTGTAAATCCAATACAAAAACTTAAATAAATTTAAATATATTGATGATTAACATTCATTAAAATCAATTTTTAGCTCGATAGGCATTTTTATTTGAGATTTTGGGTGGACTACAACCTATGCTTTTTCATCTATAGATGAGGATGAGACAAGTGTACTATCAAGATTGACTTTATGGCACTCGTTCAGAACTCGAAATAAAGAATTATAAAAAAAGGAATAAAAAAATAAACATTAGCTAGTTGATGAATAAATAACTAGTAGCAATGCATGGATAACTAGTAGCAATACATAGATAATTCATAGCTCGGTGATAACTAGAAGAATGTGAGATAAAAGGAAAATAATATAAAAAATAATTGATAGGTGATAAATTGATAACAGGAAGAATGTCAATGATAACATGTAGCTAGGCATAGATAACTTGCCTCTTTAACTAGAAGATTATGAGGAATACAAAAATATTTCTCCGTTCCATTCAATAACTATCTCTCAACCATTTGATCTCTATCGAGGTGATCCAACCACAAATTATGTGGGTGTGCTAGTTATAATATATTGCCCATAAATATTTATATTAAACTAATAACTTAAAAAATAGAAAAAAAATAAACTTTTTACCTTAAATGAAACTAAAGTGTTTTGAATGTCTTGTTATAGTCATCATCTATAACACCATATTTTAGTACTATGATTATGTGAATTTGATTTGTCTTTTATTTTTTATTTTTAAATAATATATTTTTTAATGATATATTTGTTTTTTTAATCTTTAAGCATTAAATTATTTTAAATTTTGTATTTTATTTTATAAGTTTTATATTCACCAATTTTTAATATTAGGGTAATGTGAATTTAATATTTTAATATTTTGTGGGACAAGGGACCCCTCTGCCTATAATTGATTTAATTGCTAAAGTCTATAGAGACCTCCTTATGGATTTGAACCTTATGTAAGAATAATAGTATAATATGTTACTATTATGTTTTTATGTTAGTATAATATGTTTTCATTTTAAAATTAAATTAAATATTATGTATCAAGGTCATAATTTTCATAAATTTTAAAAGTATAGTATGATTATGATTAATGTCTATTGAGATCAACTTTGGTTTATAAAAATTTAAGAAGAAAGAATGTAATTATTTGGATTGCTTTAAAATTTGATTCATATACCTAAAAAAGCTTGGAGAGTTCAACTTTCCTAGTCACCATAGTTTTAGCAAAGTTGGGAGGTTAGCAAGGTTTGTATTGTAGCAAATACTATTCATGAAACTTAGATTTAATGTGGATGTAAGGAGGTCATTATAAAAGAAAGTGATTTATATCCTCCACATTCATAGATTCAAAAAGATGACAAATCCTTTCCATCCACGGTGTTTTAGGAATTTACCACGACCCTCTCTCATTATGAAGCTCATGGGAATTTGTTCTTATATTGGCTAAATTAATTTTATTCTTTGAACTAGTTAAAACAAAGAGATTCTTATAATCTTCTAGATTAGGGTTAATGACCTCCTTCGAGTATCTTAATTTTCTTTTAACATGTATATATGTGACATCATATTTTCTTTTTAAACTTATATGTAATAATATTTTTGAGATATATAAAATATGATTTTCTTCAATGCCTATAAAGTTACAAATATGATATTTTAAAGACACTCCATACGAAATATCTATAAAAAAACATTATTATAAAGTTACAAATATGATATTTTAAAGACACTCCATACAAAATATCTATAAAAGAACATTGTTATAAAGTTACAAATATGATATTTTAAAGACACCCCATACTAAATATCATTATAAAAGAACATTGTTAAGAGAATATTAAAACTGATTTAAATCAATGTTAAAATTGCTTAATCCCAATGCCTTCGGTTTATACGAAGTTGTTGAATTTTAATTCGAATTTGTTGAATTACTTTATGTTAAAACCAATATTTGAATGACACAAAATCCATTTAAAAAAATTTAATTCACTGATTCTAAGAAAAAAAAATGATAGAAAAGCAAAATCTTCAGATGTTTAGACTTTTTTTTTACACTACTATCATACTAGCCAGGCAAAGCAAAATAGTCGATCATACGAGCCAAGCAATTAACTTGACCTATCAAGCAGTCTCATTCATTTTGAGTGACCTAACTTTGAAAGGGCCTGGTCAGTTCTAATTGAAAATTCTCATTCATTTTCAGTAAACTAACTTTGAATGGGCTTGGTCAGACCAAATTATTCTATAAAACAAGCATCTTTATTTTACAACTATCATACCATCCAAGCAAATAGCTTGACCTAACTCGAGTTCTCATTCTCTTTTCAATGACACAACTTTGAATGGCCCTTGTCAGAGCTGCGTATTCAACAACGCACGGTTAGAAATATTCCAATTTCCTTTAACTATGTGAGAATACCTGCTATAGAACGATGTAACTGATTGAAATAATATCCATATTCCATATATCAGGACTTCAAATGTGTGAAAAAGAATTCTATATGCGTTCCAATTCACATAGCATACATACTGCATATAGTTGGACAATAAAGCATCGTAATCTTTCTTGCTTGCCACACCCCCCAGTCAGGACTGTTGTATGACAACACGAGAGCAGAAATTTTCACCGTTTTGTCGCATTGGCTAACGGGTAGTAGGGATCCAATTCTGTGTACGTAAAGAATTGGGGCCATTTCTGCCAATCCGTAGTTTTAGGATCACCTGAAAAAAGAATCAGAATTGCTTGTCGATTTGCAATGTTGCCATCTTCGTGTCTTTGGCAATTCAAATTCCATAATAAGACGCCGCAGGCGACAGGGCTCTGCGACTTTCGCCCGTGAATTTGATTCATCTTGAGACGGACATGTACCCTCCACTTACTATTCACGAGAAAATAATTCAGAGACTGACAGATACAGTCCATGCAGAAACTGACCCACGGAGGGGCTGTTGCCAATCAGAGGACCCGCATCGAAAGTGATTGTAGAAAGTGGAATCCGATATTCTTTTAAGATGTTTTGCTAATTTATTTGATCTTTGTCCATGTTCACTGTAATCTGTAGGAGGTAGTTTTTGTGCTTAGAATTACTCGCCTCGGTTCACGACTTTTTCGAGTTAGACAGAGCTCACTTTGGTTTTTGATAGTTAAAATGTTATTTAAAGTCAAAATAAATAATCCTAACAAAAAAATAAATGGGTAAATAGGTATGTGGGGTATAGATAATAAGTGATTAAAATTGCTGCTTTGTTTTACAATTGACCGTACATCAAAAAGAGTAGGATTTACACTTTTTCATCTACACACAATGATGAGACAAATGTATGGATAACTTATAGTTGATGAATGGATAACTAACAGTTCATGGTAGATAACTACAAGAGATGGTAGATAACTACAAGAGTGTGAGATACAAATAAAAAGAATATAAAAAATAACTTGTAATTGATAAATGGATCACGGTAAGATGCATGGATAACTCAGAGTTGAACTCTTTTAACTAGAAGAATATGATGAATAAAAGAATATTTCCAAAGTATCTTCCATTACATAACTATCTTTCAACCATAACTATGTGGTAGTTGATAGCTCAAACATGAATGATTGTAAAACTTAACTTGTAACTTCTGTGATATAAATAAATTTAATATCAATATGTTGGCTAATTTAAATATTTAAAGTATGTATTATTTTTTAGCTTACAATTTAGATATCAATAGATAAAGTTTATATAATGTTTTGTATATTTTTTTGGAAAAAATATTTTTTTTAAATAAATAAAATAATTTTACAAAGAGCATTGAATCATCTTAATTTTGTAAAAATAGAGAAAAGTGGATTAAACCTATTAATATGTAGTTTTTTAAGTGTTCAATTTGAAAAAATAGTACTTAATGAATTTGATTATTATATAAACTAAATTTAAAATATATTTGATATAAATTGATTATAAAATTAAAATTGATAAACAATATTTATCATATATTGTTTATAACCATATATATTCATTTTATCAATATTTTGTTTTTTATGAGTACTCTGACTATTTTAAATCATAGTCATATAAATGCTACCAATCAATTCCATATTAGAGTATGGAAATAATTACTGATAATATTTTGACAATAATTTGTTTATTAAAAACTTTCCATTATTATATATATTTCTTTCAATAAGTACGACATACAAAATTTATACTATAATATTTTTATCAAAGTCTCTTTATTAAAAACTTTCAAATTTTAAGACTTAATTGTTATTTTTTTAAAATATCATGTATAAAATATATTTTAAACCTAAAAAGGAGTGACAGATCTCACTCGTATTATACTATAAGACACGATAATTTACATATTTACACCTTATATTAAAAACGGTTGCACAGCAATTTGTTATACCATATTAAATTAAACAGATTATTCTACTCTGTATCAAATCAATTAGAATAAATATAAAATATGTTATAAGCAAAATCAACCAACGGAAAACAAATCAATTAGAATAAAAATAACCAAAATGAACCAACGGAAAACAACAAATAGCTCTTTGTTGAGATTTCGGAGTTTCAATTCTGATATCAAATGACCTTTGTATTTCAAGATATTTTTCGTATTAAATGGGCAATACAACAACTATACTATGAAACCATTTTCTATAAAATCTGCCTCGTTTAGTATATAAGCATCCTTTAATTCAATGTGTTTATTGTAGAGTTTTTTGGTTTTTTTTTTTTTAATTAAAGATCACCTTTCAAGATCTTCGCCTCTCTAAATTTCATTGCGTAGATAAAAATGTCAACCCTAGTTTTCATTCTTTTGATTTTAATGAATGAGCTTGAATGCTTTGGTCCTTTTGATGGGGGCAAATAATGTAAATTAACACACCGACACATTTAGAGCATGGATCATTACTATACTGTAAACTAACACACCCACATACTTTGTGGTACTTTGTGGCTTGATCAGGCCCATAAAGATCAAGTGGTTGACAAATAACAACACAATGGAAGACAATTATGAAATTTTTTTATGCATGCCTAACTACATGTTATTACCTACATTATTTTTTTATATTTTTTCTTTCTTATCTTATATTCTTCTAGTTATCACCTACATTATTTTTTATATTTTTTCTTTCTTATTTGACATTCTTCTTGTTTTCTACCATAACATTCATCATCTATGAGTTAGTTATTCATTCATCAGTTACCAATTAATTTTTATATTTTTTTTGTTCTAGTTATTTGCCATGAATTGTCGGTTATCTATTTATCATCCCCTACCAGTTATATATATATATAATAATTGTTTATTTCAATTTTTAAAAGAGTGCCATAAAATCAATCTCAAGAATACATTTATTTCATCCTTATATGTAGATAAAAAAATGAATAAATGGCAATCGAACCTAAATCTCAAATACTTGTTTCCAATATTTAGTTTCAATGAAGCATAAAACTATAAAATATAATAAAACATGTAATTTTTTTTCAACATTTTTTTAAAACAAACATAAAGCTATATAAAATCTTGTAAAACATGTAATTTGTTTTCAACATTTCTTTTAAACAATCATAAAACTCTAAAGGCAACTCTCAATGATTGTTGTCGCAGTATATACAAGACATAAAATAGAAGATAAAACTCTAAAGGAAATTCTCAATGATAAATATAAGACATAAAATATAAAGATAAAGATACACGATAATCTTGTAAAACATGTAATTTGTTTTCAACATTTCTTTTAAACAATCATAAAACTCTAAAGGCAACTCTCAATGATTGTTGTCGCAGTATATACAAGACATAAAATAGAAGATAAAACTCTAAAGGAAATTCTCTAAGACATAAAATATAAAGATAAAGATACACGATACAATATAGGATCGTTGTTTTATTTCATGTCCTGATAAATATAGGACATAAAATATAAGATAAAGATACACTGGACAACATAGGATTGTTGTTTTATGTTTTTAACACAATACTGTAATATAAACCAATAACTTATGTTTATCCCAATAAATATAAAAAGTAAAACAGACCAGCATGGGATCTTGGTTTTTTCTTTAACATTAAAGTATAGTCTGTAAACCATCTAACTTTTTTCCTTCACATATTCATATAAACATCTATAAGAAAATTTCAATGACTCTTTAGCCATAAACCTGTAGTGGTATGGCAGTTGGCGATGATTATTGTTTTTTATTTTCTTTAACATTAAACTGTAGGCTGTAAACCATCTATTAAATATTCTTTCACATATTCATGGACAGAAAATTAGAAAAATTTAATGACTCTTTAGTCATAAACCTGCAGTGGTATGGCAGTTGGCAATAATTATTGTTTTTTAACATTAAAATGTATTAAGTAAATTATCTATTTTTTTCATTTTCTTAGATAAATCTGAACATGTCTTTATTCAGGAAATTTAAGTCACTCTAAGTCATTTGTTCAATTCTTACAATTCAAGTCAAGTAGGGTAAAGGAAAAGGTAATTCAAGTCTTATAATTCAAGGAGGTAAAAGTTAAGTCATTCTCACTCATTTATTAAAAAAGATAAAAAGAAAAGTTAAGTCACTCTAACTCATGTGTTCAAGTCTTATACAGGGTAAAAGAAAAGTTAAGTCACAAGTCATTTGTTCAATTTAAATATAAAAAATAAAAACATCTATAATCCAACAAAAATTTATCAAACAAAAAGAATAAAATTTTATCAGTTTATAAATCTGAATTTAAAATAAATTTATACATATTTTAAACCTAGTATCTATAACCTAGAAGTAACCCAATGGCTATCCGTTCATTAATTCCTTGGCAATTTTAAAAGTAACCTAACTGCTATCCGTTCATTAATTCCTTGGCAATTTTAAAGTAACGTAACGGCTATCCGTTTATCAATTGCTTCGCAATTTTAAAAGTAACCTAATGGCTATCGGTAATACTATAACCTAACCCGTAATACTGAAGTAACCCGTAATACCTAACCCGTAATACTGAAGTAACCTAACGGCTACCCGTTCATCAATTACTTGGCAATTTTAAAAGTAACCTAACGGCTATCCGTTCATCAATTTCTTGGCAATTTTGAAAGTAACCTAACGGCTATCCGTTAACGTTAACAACCGCGCTGTAGATGTTCAGGGTATCGCACGGGTAATTAATATTGTCCTCCAAGTACGGTGGAGTTGAGGCTGAGCTAGCCTGTTGATTGATCGTGGCTCTGTTTGTTTCTGTTTTTCTGATTTCGCCAGTCGTTGAAGAGAAAATAACGTGACACATTAGCAGAGCCACATCTTCAGTGCAAGGCCTCAGGCGACAAGCCCACGCCTTGTGTTTTGTCGTTCTCTGGTCTCTGCAAAGAATGAAATTAATGGCGAAAGTTACAAAGATCCTCTTCGAGGCTGTTTTAATTAGTTAGCTATGCGTCAAAAGTTTGGCAAGCTGGCGTGCTCATTAGCTATAGAACAAAAGAAAATGGCCGGACTGATCCCACTGATTTCTCAATCCAGTCACCATGCTGTCCTTAATTCAATTATTGGATCTTTGTCGCTTAGAAATGGCGCTCGTGCAGTTCTTGAGTCGTCTTCAGAATTCCTGAGAACAATAATTACTTACCATGACCATCATTACCTTTCAAACGTCCGATCAACGCGACAAAATGCTTTTTCATTTTCTGGAGATTCTTGCTGTTTACCTGAGTTTCACGTGCTCCCATCGATAACATGGATTGTATATCCAGAGATTGAAACGCTGTAACTTTGCTTGGATATCCCGTTGTTTTCCCATGGGTTTGCCAAGATTGCACGAGCGATATATAATATATCAAGTTATTTTTCTAAACAATTATAACATTTCTTTGGCTTTTTGGTATTCAGCATTTCTAGAGAATTAAGAAGAAGTGAGTCTTTCTTTTTTCTAGAGTTTAGCTACTTAGAGTTTAGTTATGACTAAGCTCTTGTTGTACAAACACAAAATCAATAACATGAGAGACCATAGGCTTCCTAAATTAGCTTTAAATTTCAGCCTCAAGCAAAGTTGGTATAAATATACCAGGGCTTGGTTAAACAGTTGGTAGATCTACATAAATAAGGTTAAAAGTATTGCCATTTCTAAGTTTAAGGAGAAAATGTGGTGTAAGAAAGATTTAGAGGATAAAAGAAAATTAAGATTTTATAAGGAGGTCATCTCTATAAGATCAAAAGTATCTCTAGGTTTTAACTAGCTCAAAGAAACCCTACTCTAGAAGATCAAAAGTATCTCTGTATTTTAACTAGCTAAAAGAAAAAAAATAATATAGCCAAGATATGAACGCACTCTCATGAGCTTCAACTGGTTGTTAGGCAGTTCCTAAAACACCATGGGTAGAAAGGATCTACCATCTCTGTGAGAATATGAACATTGAAGATGAAAAACACTTCCTCTTAGAATTCCCTGCTTACTCCCACATTAAATTTCAGTTTATTAATCTGTGTTGTAAGCCTTTTAACTTGTCAAAATTATAGTGAGCTAGGGATGCTTCTATAGTGAGCTAGAGATACTTCTCTCCAAGCTCTTTGAGCATAGAAATACAATTTTGAAACAAACTAATTAATGCATTTCTTTGGGTCCCATAAACCTATATTTAGTCTGAGTGGAGGTCATCATCATCATCATCAATTTAGATTCATACAAAATAGAAATATATTCAATGAAAATTATCTATTTTGAGATATATAATTCAAGTGAGGCTCCTTAAAATCTGATAGTTCTTAACAGCTCTACTAGATATTGATTGAAGGTATATTCTGGTAATACTACTCCATGCTGGATATTAATTGACCGTATATTCTGCTCCAGAAAAAGTGTTGGACCAAAGTTTATTCATTTACTTCATAACTAAAAAAATACTATTAAAAAGACTACACTTTAAATTTCAATGTCCAAACACTTAATCATTTAGCTGTTTGATAAATTTAATTTACTTAAATTCACTATGAATTTTATTGGTCAAATAGATTTGGATAAAGGAAAATGAAGAGCACTAGTTTTTTAAAGGTCGACTTGGAAAGGTTAAAACAAGAAACAGAAAGATAGACTATTAAAAAAAGACTACAATTTAAATTTCAATGTCCAAACTCTTCATCATTTAGCTGTTTGATAAATTCAATTTACTTAATGTTATAGGTCAAATAGATTTGGATAAGGAAAATGAAGTAGACTAGTCTTTTAAAACGACTTGGAAAGGTTAAAACAAGAAACAGAAAGATAGAAGAGGTGCATATGTGACGTGTTATAAGAACAACTTAAAAATGAAAAAGACAGCTCATCCTCCTCGTCATGATATAAATTCATTACTTTATTATGATTGTTTTTAAATACACAATAAAATTATCAGTAATATCAGAATAGACTATTCATAATAAATCCATGATT
The DNA here is from genome assembly GCA_001517045.1 of Pseudotsuga menziesii. Taxonomy (NCBI): domain Eukaryota; kingdom Viridiplantae; phylum Streptophyta; class Pinopsida; order Pinales; family Pinaceae; genus Pseudotsuga; species Pseudotsuga menziesii. The sequence continues at coordinate 263,639 of LPNX011156951.1, forward strand.
TCAATGTATGATTTTTTCTAAATAGACAATACTCTCTATCGCTAATCTCGGAATAGACTAATCAACTTCTCATTTCGTCTCATTAGAGGATAAGTCAATCGGTATGTAATGAGAAATCCTATCACTGATCTCGTAATAGACTAATCAACTTCTCATTTCCTCTCATTAGTGGATAAGTCAATGGGTATGTAATGCTATACTTAATTAGAAATATATCATAAGATTGACTTTTATGATAGTTTGGAGTGATTTTAAACCCATTTAAAAATTAAGTATATCATAAACTCTCAAAGATGAGAGCAAAAGATTGACTTTTGTAATAGTTTGGAGTCATTTAAAAACTAGAGATAAATATAATAACATTAATGATGATGTTTAAGAAAAACAGACTTTTTAATAAATGTGATACTAATAGATTATAGGTAAGTTTCAGTGGAGTAGCCCTCTAACAAATGGTGAACCACATTTGAAAAAAAAAAGTAAGTTTCCAAATTTTAAAGATTACATGTAAAATTTGTGAAGATTACATGTGACTTTTAGAATTTTGTTTTTTTTTAAACTAAATGTGATTTAGGATAAGAAATAATATATTAGAATTTAAAATTATGGTTTTTAAGTTTAATAGACTTTTTATATATTTATAAAATCTTCAAATTCAAAACCTTACCATATGTATGTAATTTACTTAAGAATAAAAATTAATTTTATATGAGAATGCAATTAGCTTAATAAACACTCATTTTTGTTATGGTTTATGGTTATGAATTTTGCGATTGTAGTATATTTAAAGAATCATGAAGAAGAAAAATATATACAATCCAAGTATCTTTGTTTTCATCCTCCTTATAAAAATAAGTATCTCTTACATTGAGAACATGACTATGAATAGTACCTAATGTACAAAAATACAATAATTAACATGTGAGATCATAATACTACTAACGTTGCTTCAAATTCCATTCAAAATCACTTATATAAAGGTTGACATAAAGTAGATTGACATAAAATAAAAAGTCTTTTCAATAAAATTTTAAAGTAAACATGTGTTTCTCTACTTTTTGAAGAATTAATTTTAATGAATGTTAAAAACTAATATATATATATATATATATATATATATATATATATATATA
>LPNX011156957.1:8435-66042 GCA_001517045.1 Pseudotsuga menziesii
TTTATATCTTCATCATGGAGATTCTGATCTATGTATATTATACGTGGCGATGACCACTTATGTGATATCTTGTATCATGCCTATTCATGGCCATTGTACTCTTATGTATCCAGAACTGCTATATGTATTTGCAGTTATGTGCATAGTTATATCATTGTACTATGTTGATTGGGTGGCTGGTATTCCATTTGGGATCCTTCATCACTCCACTTCTGGGATGCACTTATAATGTATTTCGGCCATCATATGACCCCTCTGACCTCACACATTAGGGGGCATCTGTTATAGCTAATTTTACCACTCCAGGTGAATCACACTTGTATGGCCTTCCCCTGTCCCTCTGCAGACTCCTTAGACCCCTTGGACCATTTTTTGTCCTTTGATGTTTCCTAGACCATCCCTAAAAACATGTGTAAATTCATATACGCGACTTTTAAACCCCTAATCACGTATATATGCGGGTTTGACCACTAAAACCGCGTACATCGAGATGTGTACAAAATCCAAATCCTTTTGGAGTTTTCCTTAACATGGATCCGACTCACTTGACTTCTGGCCTTCGATATGCCTTGAGATCGCTTGGATTCGACCTTTCATTACCCCTTTGAAAATCTATATAAGGAACTCTTTGGTACATTGAAGGCATATGAGAGAATTGAGAGAAAAGAAACTATAGTCCATTGTTGCCGGAACTTATGCTTGAGTCTGCATCCCTTTGTCCCTTGGAGCACTTTTGTGTTCTTCCCAAGCTTTCCTTTTGCTTGTGAGCTTGCTATTGAGAGATGGAGGATTGAAGTGGTGGAGGCCCAAGTGGGGGATTCGGTTTCTCCGATTCGTAGACGTGCCGATAGAGGTTGTATCCATTGTAATCTCTGATTTTATATGAATAGAAATATCTTTTCCTGTCCAATAATGTATGTTTGAATGAATATTTTATCCATGGGATGCTTTCAAATGCTTATAAATTGTTGATTATATATGCTAGAATAGATCTAACACCAATATATATAGTATGCTTGTATTGTTTACTTGTTGTTGAGGAAGTAATCTATCAATTCAAGCTGAAGTTGGAAAGCTCAACAAGGATCTACTTCAACCATCTGGAATAAGGTACGGGGTCTGATCCTTTAGTGTGAGATATTTAATTTCTATTGCATATTGGAAAGGATTGATTTCTGCAGTCAAGCTGTCTGTTGTGCTACCCCAAGCCATAGGAATTTCTCTCCGTAACAACCATTCCTCTAGCTCTGTCTGTGAGGCTCCTGCACACACTAGGTTTGTCAAGAAAGCTCAGACCCCATTTCCACTCCAAAGAAAAATGAAAGACCAACAACCATATACACACAACAATAATAGGTCTGGGACTGAAGGGAGAACACCACAGAGACCAAAATCGGGTATGGAAAATGGGTAAAAAAAACTCAGACTGTGCCATTCGATTTCTAGAGTCGTTAATGGCCCTAACGTTCCCAAAACTACTCACAACATCCCAAAATTCGTGGAGAGGATAAAACGATCTCCCAACTTGCATAAGATGAAGATCAAGGCCCCTTCCAATGTGAAGGAATTCAAACACACAGACAAAAATTGGAAAAAGAGAATGCAGAACGTGAATGTCTGCCTGAGGCCAAGCTTCCTCCTACGTGAGTGTGGAATGTCGTTCTCAGCCCACGTGAGGAGTTGAATGCGACTTGCCTCTTTGGGGCATGCATGTGGTCAAAGGACTAATAGTCCTGCCAAAGATGATGACTGCCCATGCATTCGTCCCCTAAGGAAAATGACTACCCAACCAACTCATGGGGAATTAATTTGGGTTGGTGAATAAGACAAGGGAAGGTAGTTGGTTTAGATGGGTTCTCCTCTTGACACATGGCTTTTCCCTAATAGCCCCAAAGGTTAAACATCCCCCCCCCACTTATCCTTAGGAATCATGCCCCCATATCTTTTAATGTTGCATTGACATAGCTGGTTGTGGGTATTTTAATTAAAATGCATATGTACATAGTGTCCATAATTATAATGCGCCTAGCTAGCACAAAATACCATCAGCATCGATTTTAATCGCCAAAACATAAAACGATAAATCAATGGTGGGGCTTTTGCCCTTAGCTCCACACCATGATTAATTACAATATATACATCATATACATTTAATGCAAACGAGGTCGACACTGGGGTGTTAAATGTAGTCTAAATATGGAAGTCTCGAAAAAAAAACTTAGAGTAGTTTATATTAGTTATGGAAATTACATAATCTAGGTACCATGGAGTATTTGAGGGTCCCAAATTTGTTTATAGAAAACCTTAAGTAAGTAAATTATGAAGATAAAATTTAGGAAAAGACATTTGTGAAATATTTACATTTTTTAAAATAATTGTATATAAGACACAAAAGAAAATAAAGATTACTTGATGATGATGATGGTTATTAATATTTATTGAGATTCCAAGGCTAGGAGCAAGTGGAGTTATCTTTGAATCGAAGGGGAACAAGCAAAAAGAATACGCTTGGGGCATTGGCAGAGAAACAAATAATGGTGTGGAATGGCTCGCTTTAATTAAGCGTTCGGAGCTGGTCAGAGACATGGGAATTGAGGAAATGATCGTCGTAGGAGACTCCCTAATTGTCACTAGGGAAACAATAAATATTTCTAGAAACCAAAAAAGTCCTTCCTCTAAGATGCATCACCTTCTATAGTGCCTAGCTAAGGAATTTAAATCAATTAACTTCCTTCATGTTCTAAGAGGCCATAATCGCCAAGCAGATAGTATGGCTAATAAAGGTGTTGGATTGAGATGTGGTGTCCTAGAGAGGGATAATGTTGCTCTTGAAAACATTTGGATGCCTTAACTCTGTTTTCCCTCCCACTAGAATTGGTGGCCAAACCTTGGTCTTGACCCCCTTGTATCGTACTTAATGGCAACCAAATTGCACCACTCCTTTTACTACACCCCCATGGATCAATCGACAACCTACCATTCCCTCCAAGCATGTCCTCCAGATTTTCCTTGGATCTCCACATGCTTCACTCATAAATGCCAAAGGACTGTCCCAAGCATTAGTCACATGGCTCACATGCGTAAAACACTGGATTTATGTTAGTTTCAAGGATTTTTTTTAATCACTAGCCAGATTTGCTTCTGCCCTCATTCAAGCCTCTTCCTTGTGCTGTTTTCGTTTTCAATTTTGCACATTTTGCTTGGTGATGGAGGCATTGCATGGACATGGAGCATTTTATTTCTGGTCATCCAACCCTGAGTGGCCCTGAGGTTTTGATGAATTGTCTTCGCTGCAAAAAACCACTCATGAGTGTTTTTGGTGCTCATCGCTGGGTACACACAATCGCTGACAGATCACATGGCATTGTGCAAGACGATGCGCAAGTTAGCCCCCTAGTTCATGGTTGTCATTTTGAACTAGTAGGGAAGGTGGAGTCCCTGGATAACACCCTGGGAAAGAAAATTTATTCCAACCCTAGTGGTGGACAGAGAACTGAAAGAAACAATGACCTCGGGGAAGTCATGAGTCATACAAATGACTTGGAAAACCAAATAAGGCAGGTGAGAAACGAGAACCTTGACATGAAGTGGGCCCTAACCCATCTGTTTGCCCAAGCAACTCATTCTGAGGTCAAGCATCACAACAGTAAGATTGTGGCTCAGGTTTGTAATCTTGAAGAAGTAATGGGCACAATTCATCCTCATGCGGGCATAATGAAAGCTTAGAAGGAAGTTGTGGGGATTAAGGGGGTAGCTCAGATGGAATCTACGAGTATAAGGGAAGCTCAGATGGAGGATGCAGGCATAAATGAAGTCGTTCAGATGGTGGCTGCGAGCATAAAAGAGATTGTGGGCATAAAGGATATTGTGGGCATAAAGGAGACCGCGGGCATAAAGGAATTTCAACTGGATGCTGCAGGCATAAAAGATGTTCAAATGGAGGCTACAATCAGTAAAATTCTGGAAGTTGGCAGGAAGGTGGATGTGCTAAAAAATGAACTGGTCAACTCGAGGCTACAAGTAGGGGCACACTCAGCGAAGGATAGGAGCACAGTGAATGAAGAAAACAACTTCCTAGAAGCATGCCTCTAGCACTAGACTCCTGGTTTTGGGTTACACTCTCTTTCTGCATAAATTATGAATTATGTTTTGTGGTCTCTTAGTTATATGAATTATTTGGATATTTGGTCAAAGGCATTAGTCTCCCGAAAGTACATAATAGGTTTTTCCAGTCTGCTTTATCTTGTTAAAAGTCTAATTCTGGATAGACAGTAAGCACCATTCTATGTTTTGTTTATGCAATTTTTTGCTTCTGCATATTTTTGTTCAGACAACATGTAAGAAGATATAGCTTCCACAGGTTACACATTTTTCATGATAGCTACAAGTTAGAGAAGGATGAAAAATGTGTAATGGATGTTGTCCTGTTATGGGAGCAATCCTATCTGTATTCTCCTCCTTTTATATATAATCACAAGCTCTTCAACCGTTTCTGTTAAAAAAAAATGTTGAGACTAATTTTGGTTTATTGAACTTTAAAAAGGTAAGGAGACATTTATAATTTTTTAAAAGTTTATTTTAAGAAAATGATTCCATATTTGTAATGAGTAAATATGTTAGGAAGGTCATTATTGTAGCAAATATTTTGAAATATTTTTACTATGGAGCTAGTGATAATTTATTCTTATTTTAACCATATGGATTTTATTTATTTATATAAATTAAATCATAAAGATACTTTTAATATTTTATATAAGTGTTCATCACCTTTTTATAATATTTTATTTTCTTTTATATTGGAATATAACTTATTTTTAAATTTAAATTTAGATGTAATAATACTTTCAATTTTCTCATTATTTTTCAAAATACATTTATTAATAATTAAATGTTTTAAAAATAATTCAAAAATATAATAATATTAAAATTTTATTTTATTTTATTAATAATAATTAAATGTTTTAAAAATAATTCAAAAATATAATAATATTAAAATTTTATTTTATTTTATTAATAATAATTAAATAATATATAATAATTAAATACTCTCAAAATAATTGAAAAATATAATTATATATACTTTTTCTATTATTCATAAATAATATAAATGTCATAGTTTAATTAGATATGATATATGGACTTCCTCATTTTGCGAGTTCAGAAATTTTCAACAAATTGATATATGAGCTTTTTTTACGTGTGAGACAAAGGTTTCAGCTTAAGGTAAGGATTTCAATGTGCAGACATATTTTACTCATCCTTTCTTAATTCAAAAACTATGGTTACGTTTTTAAGGAGGAAATATATATCTTTAACAATTAAATAAAGATTCTCCACAAATTGATATATGAGATTTCTTGATTTGTGAGATCAAGGTTTCTTTTCAAGGTATAAATCTATGGGTTTTAAAAAAAAGGAAACACACATATTTAACAATCAAATAAAAAAATCATAAATTGATTTATGAGATTTCTTGATTTGTGAGACAAAAGGTTTCTTTCAAGATAGGGATTTATATAAACATATTTTACTTATCTACCTATATTTTATTAGGAGGAAACACATATTTTTAATAATTAAATAAAAATTCCCCACAAATTGATGTATAAGACCACTTTAATTATGAAACAAAGAATCCCCTAAAAACACATATTAAAAGTATGAAACATACCTTACCTACTTCTAAATTCTAACTATGATATCCCAAATATATATATCCTTAAAATTAAACTGACTTAGATTAACAAATAAATAAATTAAAATTAATACCTAAAAACATTTTTGTAAATGAGTAATTCTCCATCCACACATATATATATTCCCTATACAGTAAACATATAAAAAGAACTATAAATATATAATCCAATTAAACATAAAAATAATACAGCTCATTTTTAAGACTTTTATCTTGTTATATGTTGTTATAATTTACATCATTTTCTTCAAACTCTTGAGTATGATCTTTAAGGATATCTAGGTAAAAAACAAGATGATGCCACGATATGCCTAACTTTGTTTTAATACTCAATTTCGCCATCATCATGTCATGGGTGTCATAGTCTTCAATTTCATCACCAAGACGTTGATTTTGCATTTCGCTGTAACAAATACGAAAGCAAAAAGTAATTTTTCCTAGTAATATGAAATATAAATTTTAAGAATTACCTATGTTGAAAGATTATTCCAAATTTTTTTAAAGTTAAGATTGTGTAAATTCCTCACGCCTTACTCTTTAGGTTCCAACCATAGACTTTCGTTCTCACCTTTCTTTTTCAAAATACTTTTTCCGAGAAACTCTATAATGTTGCTTAAAAGAAAATACTTTTTCCGAGTAACTCTATAATGTTGCTTAAAAATATTATATACGCTTTCGTTCTCACCTTTCTTTTTCAAAATACTTTTCCGGAAACTCTAAATTCTTGCTTAAAAAAAATTATACCAGTCTTAGCAAATATTCCTTTTGGAATCTTTCGGTCTCATTGTCCTCTTTCGTTGAATGTGTTCATTCTTATTAAATGAATCAAAATTAAAGTAACATTTGAACAATGCCATACTTTAATAAATTGAGCCACCCTTTAGGTTATATATATATATATATTTTATAAGAGTTCACCATGAGGTATGCAATTCTAATTTTACTTAGATTTGAGTCCAATTAAGTTCCACTATGGTATGAGAACATAGGGATGGTGNTATATATTTTATAAGAGTTCACCATGAGGTATGCAATTCTAATTTTACTTAGATTTGAGTCCAATTAAGTTCCACTATGGTATGAGAACATAGGGATGGTGAATAATATAACTCAATTAATGATTAAGTAGTTAATTATAACATATATAAGTAAAAATGGAGATATGGTCAAACATGATGTCTTTATTATGCACGTTTATATAAAGAAGGTCATTCTATGTAAAATCTATTATCTTTTCACGATGGAATGATGACATTTATTAAAGAGGAGCTGTCACATCTCTTGAGGGTATTACAAGAGAATGGTTATGAACAAAAAGACATAAAGAGAGCTTTCTTAAAAGCACAAAAAATGATGGTTAAGAATCGAGGAGATCACATAAGAAATGCATTACTCCCTTACATTCAAGGGACAACTGATAAAATAGTAAAAATCCTCAAACAAAAGCAAATCAAAATTGCCTTCTCCCCTCCGAATTCCTTGAGAATTTTGCTTGATAAATCAAAGGATCCCATCCATCCCAAGTTAAAAAAGGGCATCTACTCAATCCTTGCTTGTGTAGTGAAATATACATCGAGGAAACCGAACGTGCAATAAAAATCAGAATTAAAGAGCATTGTGTTGACATAAGGCATGAAAGAATTAAAGTCAGCAATTGCGGAAGATTCCCAGAAAACCACTCATCACATCTGCACAGAGGATGCAAAATTCATTACAATTGAAGAAAATTACAATAAGAGACGCATTCGAGAAGCAATAGAAATAGAGAAACATCAGAAAAATTTCAACCAAAATGAGGGGCTTATATTGAGCGAAACTTGGAAACCCGTGATTCACAAAGCAATAGTTAAAACAAACTAAGCAAAATATGACATGATATTAAAATGTTTTTTTGCCTTAGTTTACTATTTATACAAAAGAACACAGCCTTACATTCCATCGAGATATCCTTTCTCCTGAAGATGGGCTCAACTACAGAGTCTGAAACGTACGTTGAAATTGAAAAGACCAAAAACATAGGTTTCCTCATCTTCAAAACATTTATTATTGTTCAATGGCTATAATGTTCCATCATGTATTTATTTTTTAAGTAAGAAGGGGACTTTTTATTAACATAACATAAATATAAAATTACATATCGAGGAGTTGTACATTTTTCCAAGAGTGTCACTAGCCTATGATTTAGAAAAAAAGAAAAACCAGAACCTGAAGGTTTCCATGAAACATTGGCCAAAACAAAACAAGATTGATTTACAGGTCCGTTCTCAAGATCGTTCCTAACTAGGAAGGGAAACTAGACATATAGACAGAAGTAGAAAAAATATCTCACTAACATAAAATAAACCAAGGAAACCATATCATAGTTGATCATACTCGCTTGGGCCATCCTCGGGATGGCTAGTCTTCCTCATGGAGTTGGTGCAGTGCTTTGTCACCAGTAGGTGACAAGTGCCACCCCCTCCATCAATTCATATAAACAACAATGAATTAAGCATCTAACTCCTCTCTAATGCATCTGACCATACTCAAAACAACATTTTGATGAAAATCTGGTTGCCAAAGGACATGTGCCAATATAGTCTTCGAAGTCCAATTGGGGTTGATTATTTTCTATTACTCTGAATCATCCACCCACAACTCAGGCGAATGCGCTTCCATGTTCTCAATGGTCATTTGGATATGTAGAGGGATGTCCTCAGTCTTAGGATATATACAAGCATAATAAATCCATAATATAATAAATTCACATAGAAACACTTTTAAGACAGACACACAATGTTTATGTGGAAAACCCAAAACCAGGAAAAACCGCCATAATAGATCTATTATCTCCCTTGACCTAAATTGGCCAAGCCAAGCCAAGTGAGCTAGACACTACTTACCTCTAGGCCACTTTACAATGGATCCTCCTTAATCCTTATAAAGGATTCTTTACATGCAATACCATGGGACAATACTATGGGCCATCAAATACCATTGGCCACCAATACCATGGAAAAATACCATTGGAAAAAATATACCATGGGATCAAAAAACACATGCTGAGACCTAGACCATTTGACTCATTCCTAAGTCAAGGTTAACCCTAACAATCCCCCCTTTAAACTTGACTTGGAGTAAACACCAACCCCCCTCAAAGTTTTACCAAGGACTTTCACATACACCCCCTATCACCTAGGTCTATCTCCTGACTTTACTGGTGAGTTACCAGGGGTATGCATGCGCTGCAAAGTCTTACAACCATATTCCAATTTACATGCAAAACGCTCCATTAATTTTTTCATGTGTCTTCATGGTGACTACACCATCACCATTAGTTGCTTCATCCTCTCACTTCTCCATGCTCACTTTCTTGCTCATTTTCTCCCATGCTCATTTTGTACCTACATCCAACCTTTTCATTAACGTCCATATAAAAAGAATCCATCTATCAGATTACATGGGTCCTCAGTCGATGTAACCACCAGTTCTCTAGGAATTCTCTTCACATACATGGTTCATCAATCTTGGTCCCAAAAACCATCTCACATTCCTCCCACAATTGAAGACTCAACCTCTCCAATCTACATCAAGCTAGGATACAAGTACACCTACCACCCTCCTACCTACCCAACGATTCATTACACACTTGATGCAACATCCCTTCTCTGTGCATAAGAGGGATACCTTGTGCTTCTATCACTCAAGGAAATTACATTCTAATAAGGAACCCAAGAAATACCGCTAGGGTGTCGGGTACCACCAAACATGCACCCCACAACATATTAATTAAAACTCAGGTACAAAATCTATGTCCTCAAGCATCTCCAACCACATCCTATGATACTATTTCTTAGGATTTAAACAATCATACATATAATTAATAATTAAGGAATACAAATCCACATAGAAACACATTTTAAGATAAACACACCATATATATGTGGAAAACCCCATGTGGAGAAAAACCAACACCAATGAAGATCTTCATTAACCTTGCCAAAACCGGCCAACTAGGCAAAGCGAGCTAGCCACCGCTCATCTCCAGGATGCTTTACAATGGAGCCTCCTCAAGCCTTATAAATAATTCTTTGCATGCAATACCATGGGATACAAGAAACCATGTGCCTAAATCATGTGATAGACCTAAACCACTTTGACTCATTCCCGAGTCAAGGTTATCCCTAATAGTAAAAAAAACAGCTTTTGGTTTGATGTAGTTACATTCCTACCTGGAGTGCCCATTTCCCCTCGTCTATTGCGCAATCTTTTCCTTAGTGCCATGTAGAAGAGCCACCCAAAAGCACAATTACCTCTCCTCACAATCGAAACAAGACAATATATTAACGAAAAATCAAGCTTACATACCAACTCAAGTGAAAATAGGATGCGGGAGTGGATACCAAGCATATATGCTAGTTGAAAATAACATGTTATTAGGACCATGATATGTTACTTGCTACGATTCATCTTTAGCCCATAATGTTGTGCATTAAACCAAACCTCAATTTTTTTCGCATGAACATAACTGTCTTATAAAACTTGCAAATAAGAAGGAAAGGACCATGAATCATTTTGCATAGTGATTGCAAAAGGAAGAGCCCAAGTTGGAAGAGATAGAAAAGCACAATGATAGATCCAAACGATGACCAACTACATCCTTAACATGGAGAATTAGGAAATTAATGGGAATTGAATGAACTTTGTTGACATATGTGAGCTAGTGAGAGGGATCCATGATACTTGTGCTTTCTATCCTTCCATGCATCCTCTAGACATTAATTTTCCTTGTCATATTGGTTATCCTTGTCATAAACACTTGCATCTGAGGTATGCCAAGCTTAGAAGGTGAGTTGTAGGCAAACGTTGTTTAGAGCATTAGCCCTCAAATCCTCATGAAATAATTCACAAATCTCTTTCTTTTGTTGGATTCCTTCATTGGCTAAATGATATGCCAACTTGTTACTATACACCGAAATCTCGTCATGTTGAGCCATTTGTCAACCTTATGCCTAATTCCTAAATTTCTCTCTGCTAAATTGGGTAGGTTTGAGGTTGTTCCTACTCCTTTTACCCTCTCTGGATGGGCCAACGCTTTTCCCCTTCATGCTAGGTGCATCTGTGGCGCTCTTTCTCCTAAGTGAACTTGCGTCGACGCTCTTTCCCTGCATGCTAGAAGCATCGGTGGTGCTCTTTCCCCTTGTGTAAGGTGCGTCGATGCTCTTTCCCTTCATGAAAGGTGCGCCGATGGTGTTTTGAGGGAAACAAATGAAACTTTGAGGCTCTTCTCGAAGGTGGATGAGGTGGAGTACTATCCCTATCATCTAGGTGAGGTGGCATTCAGTTTCCTAACCTATGGGGAAGATCCCTTAGACCCCTACTCCTAATCCTTAACCTACTCTATCCCTTTAGCCTTATAAATTAAACCCTCTCTCCATTGTGAAGAGAGGAAGGACTATGATACTATTATGCTGGTGGAATTTCTAGGTGATCCCTATCATCCTTTGGGAGGCTTGGCTTGGATTGTTGGATGGAAAATTGCAGCGTTAAGGATAGGTTGTGATGTTCTTTCCTATGTAATTCTATATATCTCCTTGATTATAGTAATATAAACTCTTTCAATAAACATTGTTGTGTTGATAATATTTAGATATTTCTTCCTTAACTATTAGCTTAGATCAATTCATGTTTGGATACACATGTATTGTTTGCTTGTTTCCACTTGCTTCACAAGGTTTTGCAGCTGAAGATCTAAAGGATCTGGAGCTCGGATCAATAAAGAGAAAAGAGGATTTGCATATCTCAGGTGAGTGATCTATCTGTGAACTTGCATATTCTATTTGATCTAGGAAAGTCGATTTTATTCTGTACTTTATTTGTTCTAGATCCACTTGGACTAGGGAGATCTGGCTTGAGTCTGCTTGAGTAGATTTATCAAATAACAAATTTGGTGACCATATTGGGGATAGACATAGATTTGATTTCATTTTGTTTTTGATTTCATATCTCTTTATCAATCCTTTTTCTAGCCTCTAGAGACCTTCCCTTCTTTAGGTTTTGTCTTTGAAGAGTGTCTTGCATCATCTTAATGCTCTTTGGATCACTATTAGACCTTTTTCCCTTCTCCCATAGGAGATCTAGCTTTTACCCTGCTTTTTTCTCCACCGACGCACCTGGGTTGTGTAGACAGAGTGCCACATGCCATCGACGCTCTTGTGCAGTGTAGTAGGTGCGCCACCGACGCTCTTGTGTAGTGTACTAGGTTTGCCACCGACGCTCTTGTGCAGTGTAGTAGGTGTGCCACCAACGCTCTTGTGCAATGTAGTAGGTGCACCTAATTTGTTTTATACATTGTTTAGATTTGTTGCATCTTTGATTCCATTTGTGCCTTTTGGACTATTATTGCAGAAAGTTAGAATTGTTGCATTCTAGGAAGGAATTTATTCTTTCTTTACTGTTCATATTCATGTTTTTTTAAGAGAAAATCAATTAAAAGAGAATAAAATTAAAGAGACCCCCCTATAGCTCGCAAGAGAATTCATAGGCCTGTTCAAGAATTGTGGTTGATGTTGGTATTTAAAGCTTCATAGTTGGATTTGACTAGAACTTGGTTTTCTTAGATCTCAGATTTATGTCTTCTTTAACATAAAAATATTCCCCTACCTTAGGTAGATTTCATCAAAAGAGAAATCTGCATTTTCATGTAGCTAGGATTTTCATTCTTTTTACATTTCCTTTCTACACCTCATGCAATTGATGTATTTGTAACTTCAGAATGTATTCACTTGTATAGCTTATACTGTACCCCGATGTTCCTATCAGGTGAATCAATTGTATTTCATTATACCCCGATGTTCCTATCGAGAGAGTCATTAATATAATAAATTCATGTAAAGTCATTGAGGTTAACCCTCTGTTGTAAGTCGGGGAAATAGTCCCCACAATTGAGTTGAGGTTAAACCTCGTTGTTGATTGGGGGGCAAAGTCCCCATACTTGAGGGACACTAGGGTTATTAGACTCTCCTAGAGATTTCGGCCCTGGTCAGTAATTGTCAATTCAAAAACTAATATAAATAGAGAGTGAGACTCTCTATTTGACACACACACTCACTCAACTCGAGCGCATGAGTGAGAGAGGAAGTGCTGGCACAAGTGAGAGAGATCAGCTGTTGGAGATCATCGTTATGTTTTCGGGTCTTACTTTTGCTATTGGTGCTCATTTTTTCTCTGAGGAAGTTGCGGGGTTTTCTCCTTTATGGTTTCCTTGAGGAAAATTCTTTGTGTCTATTGTCTCTTGTGATTGATTGCTATGCATGTTATTCTCTCAGATAAGATCCTAAGATAATATTGTCAAATTGATAAAAATATAACATGGTATCAGAGCTAACCAGAGAAGAAGACACTATGCAGCTACAGAACCTAGGGCTTATTACTTTTTGGGTCTCTCTCCATAATCCATCAGCAAAAGGAGGCTAGGCTAACTCTCCATTGAAGGGCGCATCTTTCTGTCGAAGCAGAATTTGATTCCGGGCATTTTCAGTTTTTGCTGCGGGGAATTAGGGCTTTTTACAAAAGAGGAATTTTTGAATGATCCCAACATAGGATTACTCTCCTCATCAAAATCAAATTTTAGAGACCAAGGTCAAAGTTTTTGGTTGATTAAAACTCTGGGAAAGTCTAACCCTAGTTTGACCCCGAGCCTGAAAAACCCTAAAATACTAAAACGGGTAGGTTTGGTACATTCTCCATATCTCAGGATTAAATAAGTCTTAGGGGATGAAATTTTCATAGGTTAAAGAAAAAATATTGATGTACCCTATGTAAACATTTCAGCCTCATATTCACTATATTCTGGGAGATATGATTCCTCCAAATCAGGGTTCTAGCCTCTCCCAGGATTCATCCCTAAACATGACACCTACAGAGAATTGCTATATCTCGGGCTACGAAGGTTCAAATGAAATTTAAAAGGATGTTCCAGATAGGGAACGAACTGTACTTTCTGTGGTAAAAGTTTTTGACCCTTATGATGAAACAGGGACACGTGGCAGTCAGTACAAGTTCACTATGCTGAAAAGTCATGAAATAAGTCACATTTGGGAAAAATCTCATAAGTCCCAATTGGTGAAACGAATTCTGCTCAAACCTATGGTGTTGGAAATAGGACATACTAGGATACTTCAGTACGAAATTTCAAACACAGAGGACCAGTACTTTCAAAGATACCGTAGAAACAATATCATACATTTCTATAGAGGAAATTGGAAAACTAGGGCTTCCTATTCTGAGAGCTTCCCTCCACTGTTTTAAGAAAAGGAGTACATTGGACAACTCTCCTTGAAGAGCCCCATATTTCTATCAAATCATATCTGAAAGATTCCAAGTTTAAAAAATTAGGGTTTCTTTGACAAACCCTAGGTCAACCAGCTCCGGAACCAGGATGGACACCTCAAATCGGTAAGATTTAATCTTTTGCTATTTACAGTTGAGGTTCTCAGTTCAAGATGACCTATCACAATAGTTTGATGACAAGATTGGTGAAGCTGAAAACTTCCAAGCCTGGAAGTATAGGATTTCACTGGTTCTTGAAGAAAATGAATTGGACACCTACATAAGTGGAGAGGTTTCAGTTCTAGAGGGAGATGAGGCTAAAGCCTTACACAAGAAAAACTTGCTCAAGAGGATAATTGTTGATTCAATCAAGGATCACCTTATACCACAAGTTCCTTCCCTAAAGACACCTAAAGAGATGTTTGATCCCTTGACCAAGCTATTTGAATGGAAGAACATAAATCATAAGATGACTTTGAGAAACCAGTTGAAGAATGTAAATATCCAGATTACATAGACCATACAATCATACTTTACAAGGGTCTCTCAGATCAAAGAACAACTTGAAGCAATGGATGAAGAAGTAGAGAATGTAGAAGTTGTGATAACCACCTTAAATGACCTCCCAGGATCATGGGATTCATTCATTCGAGGAATGTGTGCTAGAAGGAAGTGATTACTTTCAGCAGACTCTGGGAAGAGCACACACAAGATGAAGCTCGACCCATAATAAGAAGAGAAGATGGGAGAAACCGAAGATCAAGCACTCAAGATTCAAAGAATATCCCTCAAGCGATGATGAATATGAAGAACTTAATTCTTGAAGAACCTCTTATCCATCTTAAGAATTTGGATAAGAAATGATGTTGTTATGAATGAAGAAGATGATGAAGCTGAAAGAAGGAGTCTACCCATGAAACAAATAAAGATAAGTATTTGTCATTTCATGATATTGTTTTGTTATGCATTTGTTTATATTAAGTTGATGTATTATGCAAGATAGAATGTTTGCATTAATGACAGTATACTACTAATATGCATGTGATGGATAAGTAGCTCATAGTGCTATACAACTGTCCATTGCTACTTATATAGAATGAAATCTCTTTGCTGACAGATTGGATCATTGCATAATCTCAATGATGTCTTGGTAGAGATGGAAGGCATATAGAAAGTTTTCATGAGATATGGATGAATGTTGTATTGGCTAAAATAGTTGCATGATTATATCTTTATGCATCAGAATTTTTCATTATGAATATGCCCTATGGAATGTTTCTAACCATACAACTAATTCATTTGACTTGTAGGAAAAATCGTGTACAATCGCCTACAAGAAAAGAAGAATGAGACTTGTTCCGAAGAACAGGTGACGAAAGTTCAAGAAATAATCCAAAATGAAGAATAATATGACGAGACTTCAAGAGGACTTAGACACACTCTAGTTATGTGACATTGTTGAGCGACATCATTGATGCAGAGCCTTCCAGCTATGAAGAAGTAGCCAAGAAGAAAGGGAAGGAGAGCACCAGTTCAAGAGGAATGATGTCTAGGATGCAGTATCAAGACCTGAAGGGAAGTCCATAATGTCTTCCATATTGTACTACAAGATCCAGCATGCAGTAGATGACAACATCATGGGATACACGGCAAGATTAGTCGCACGAGGCTTCTCATGGAAAGAAGGCATAGATTACGAAGAGACATTTACAGCCACTCGAAGTTAAGACACATGACAGGGAGACTCATGTGTGCAAATTAAAGAAGTCCTTGTACGAGCTCAAAAGACACCCATGGGATAACACATATACGAAGAGCTTGAATATCACTTAGAGTGATAAATATATTAAACTTTGCTACAAGGTTGAAGATGAAAGCCTATAGAGGATGACAAGCTCATAGATGGGTGCAAGGAGAACATTTTCAAGATAGAGGATCTTGGTATCCAATGACCCTAGATGGATACATAGAATATTAGTAGCAGAGGAAGCTACTTATCACTCCAGTACAGAATGTTTCAATGCATAGAGTACACAAGACAGAGGGAGAATGATGCTTTGTTTCAGAGGGAGTGACTGCAGAAGATCCTGAGGTTTGACATGGTATGACAGGATGGACATCTTATTGATGGATCTAGGATTTACTAAGAGTAAAGCATATTCCAACCTTTGCTTCAAGGTTGAAGGCGGAAGACCAGTGATGCTCCTGTTATATGTCGATGACTTGTTCCTAATAGAAAAGAGGAACTCATTAAAGTTGCAAGAAGGAGACCTACTGTCAAGTTCAAGATGAAGGACTTGGATATGATGCACTACTTTCAAGGCATGGAAGTGTGGCAGAATGCGGATGGAATCTCCCTGGGACAAGGGAAGTATGTAGTAGAGATCCCGTAGAGGTTCAAGATGTTGGACTGCAAGGCCATGACCACACCTATGGCATCGAACCTGAAGCTATTGAGTGTTGCTTCATCAGAGTCAGTTGATGCCATGATGTATCGTCAAATGATTTTTTCCTTGATGTACCTGATGAATATGAGACCAGATATTTTCTTTGCTGTGAGACATGTTCACCTGATAGTTGCAAAGCATGCAGTGAGGTACCTGAAGGGTACAGTTGAGTATGGGCTCAAGTATGATATGAATCATAAAATTAACATGGAGGGTTATGTGGATTCATATTGGGCAGGAAGTACCATTTATAGGAAGAGTACTTTGAGGTGCTACTTCAGTATGAGATCAGGTGTGATCTCTTGGTTTAGAAGGAAAGAGTGCTGCATGGCACTGAATACATTCGAGGAAAATATGTTGCCACTTGCTCTGCTATTTGGGAGGTACTATGTTTCTTTTGAAAACTACTATTTGATTTGATTGATCTGACTTGCATTTTTGTATGATGCAGAGAGGAGCAGTGAAGCTCCAGTATGTGATCCATATCGAGATCTCTCGAAAGAGGGAGTTCTAGCATAGCTGGTGAGATAGGTTTAATGAGCATAAAATCCTGGCGAAGCTCATAGGTTGCTTAGACATAAAAAGTCTTATAGGTTGTCCTCAGATGTAATCGGTCCTAGAAAATATTGTAGGTTATCCTTGGACGTAATTAGCCCTGATGTGATTCTATGCTAGAAATGGCCAGAGTGAAGTTTGATTACTTCAGGGAGAAGCTTGGTGTTCTCCAGATCGAGATTCCTTCCAAGGGGAAGTGATGAGTCCGTGAGCCCTTCTGACATGGTGGTAGGCGAGGTCTTCCATGGTCAGATATAAGTGCTGTGCCCTTTTGACATGGCGGTAGGATTGGTTCCTCCCATGGTCAGATGTAAGAGATGTGCCCTTTTAGACATGGTGGCAAGCTGGGCCTCCCATGGTCAGATATAAGTGCTGAGTACTACATCCAGTATGAAAAAGGACTGCTTCTACAGTGGAAATCCTTGCAGAGGAAAGGTACTGCATCCAGTATGAAAAAGGACTAGCTCTGTAGTGGAAATCCTTGTAGAGGCAAGGTGCTGCATCCAATATGAAAAAGGACTGGCTCTATAGGGGAAATCCTTGCAAGAGGCAAGGTGTTGCATCCAGTATGAAAAAGGACCGAATCTGTAGGGTAAATCCTTGCAATAGGAAAGGTGCTGCATCCAATATGAAAAAGGACTAGCTCTGTAGGGTAAATCCTTGCAAGAGGCAAGGTGCTGCATCCTGTATGAAAAAGGACTGGCTCTGTAGGGGAAGTCCTTGCAAGGCAAGGCAGTACATCCAGCATGAAAAAGGGCTGGATCTGTTGATGAAGACCTACATGGAGGCTAGGCCTACAATCAGCATGAAAAAGGGATGGCTTTGTATAACTTCATGTGATGCATAGAATTGAGAGATAGCACCATTTGATCGAGATAGTGGAAGCAGCCCTTGATGATCCAATGATGATCCAGACTTGATGATGATCTAGTGATGATCCTGACTTGTTGATGATCCAGTGATGATACAGACTTGATGATAATCCAGTGATGATCCAGACTTGATGATGATCCAGTGATGATCCATACTTGATGATGACTCAGTGATGATTCGGTGACAAAGACTTGTGCAGATGAATTGTGTCAAGAGAATACCTTCCTAGTTAAGAGGGAGTGTTGATGTATTTGTAACTTCAGAATGTATTCAATTGTATATCATATACTGTACCTCGATGTTCCTATCGGGAGAATCGGTTGTATTTCATTGTACCCTAATGTTCCTATTGGGAGAGTCATTAATATAATAAAGTCATGTAAAGTCATTGAGGTTAACCCTCCATTGTAAGTCAGGGCAATAGTCCCCACAATTGAGTTGAGGTTAACCCTCCTTGTTGATCAGGGGGCAAAGTCCCCACAGTTGAGGGGCACTAGGGTTATTAGAATCTCCTAGAGATGTCGACTCTGGTAAGTAATTGTCAAGTTAGAAACTAGTATAAATAGAGATAGAGACTCTCTATTTGACACACACACTCACTCAACTTGGGCGCATGAGTGAGAGAGGAAGTGCTAGCATAAGTGAGAGAGATCAATTGTCGGAGATCATCTTTATGTTATCGGGTCTTAATTTTGCTACTGGTGCTCATTTTGTCTTTGAGGAAGTTGCGGGGTTTTATCCTTTATGGTTTCCCCAAGGAAAATTATTTGTGTCTATTGTCTCTTGTGATTTATTGAGGTGCATGTTATTCTCTCAGATAAGATCCTAAGATAATACTGTCAAATTGATAAAAATATAACACATGCATCCACTTAACCGCTCAATATAAAATTAACGCTATCTTAGTATTAAAATCATTTAGTAACTGTGTGTAAGTTAGTGATGTGTTTCGACATCGTTAAGCATGGAAGCTGTCGTTTATTTCCTACAATGCATTCTGGGGACTGTGTGGTTCTTCCACATAGCATCAGTATATAGAAAGGACTTTTATGTACCATTGAGGTATATACAAAGGTACTTCATGTACTTTATTATATATCGGAAGGCCCCTTTCATACGGTTGTGCATTAGACACCAGCACTATGAAGTTGAGCTCCCTCGTACCTAGTGTATATTGGGTGACCCCCTCTAGGATTCCTGTGACCAACTGAGTTAACCTTTTGGCCGTCTTGGCATCACAATACACCGAGAAAAATACTCAGGGAGATTACTACGCATGTTCTGTCCAGGTAGTCAGGTATTTAGGCAAGGGTATGGTCCCAATCCTCCTTGTCACGTTTCACTGTTGGACCATTCAGTATATAGCGAGTTGTGGTGTCTTGATAATCTTGTGAGAGTCTTGAATTTTGGTCCACTACTATTCACACAGTTTTCTTGTTTCTTTTATACTTGAGTAGTGCTTGAATTGTGTGGTACTTTAGATATTCTTAGAGAGTTCAGATTTGGGAGACTTTCCTGGGACCACCAGTCAAGAGAACCCTTTTCAGGGTATGTCTTTTGTTTCTCCCCCTTGTGGAGCTCTTGGTCCTCCCTTTATGGCCACTTTGAACCTTCCTTGATTGACTATAGGATTACTTGTGTGGTTATTCTCCAATACTGTTATACCAAATGCACCCTTTGTGTCGGATCCTGGTCCTTTACCGCATGAGAATCAACCTCATGTTAACCCTTCTCCTTCTTCCTTGAATGTTGAATCGACTTCCCTTTCTTCCTCTTCACCTATTGAAAACTATGATGTTAGTAAACGGGCGGGTAAGAAGAAGATGAAAAGGAAGAATAAGAAGAAGAAATCTAAGCAGAAGGCCACAACTCCAACCTCTGATTGTCATTTTGGAAGCTCACCAGCCACTAATCATCATGTTGGGAGTATTGATGTACCTGTTTCCAGATCGTGTAAATCTAAGTTCCCTTGTAGAATTTTCAAGGGTGATCACCTTCTCAAGGAATGTCTCGGTCTTTCCCATGTGTCAGAAGTGTGGTCTAAACAACACGTGTCATCAGTCTTTGGTCATCATGCTGATGATACCCCATCAACCAGTGACTCTATGGTTAAGATTCGTAAAGGAAAAGTCAGGTATCCTTGCTTGCTATGTAAGGATATGCACCATACTTATCTTTTTCCTCGCATGGATGAAGCTTCAAAGTTGTTGGAAGATATTACTGTTCCTTAGCAATAGCTTCGAACCGGTTATTGTAACTTGTCCCTTGACATCCCATTGGTTGATAAAGTGGTCGATTGAAGTCCATCCTTGATCGATCCCACTCTTCCGTTTAAGAGTGAAGTCAAAGAGTTCGATCTAGTTCCAACCTCGGTTGATCCCACTCTCCCCTTTGAGAGTGAAGTTAAAGTGGTCGAGTCGATTTCATCTCCACTCGATCCCACTCTTTCATCAGAGAATGTTAAGATTGAAGTAGTCACCGCGACATAGTCTTTGTCTTCCCCCTCTCTTCCAGTTGAGAGTTATTTGAAACTTGCTGAAGTTTTTGGAGTTAGTTCCAATTGTTCTCTACAAGAGGAAGTTTTGTCTCTTTCGACAGAACCCTCTCCAAGTAGTGAGGTTATTTCCTTTGACTAGAGTGACCTAACAGAATTTTGTCTTCATTCGAGTGTTCCTTTCTAGATATCTGTGAGAGTTACTGCTAAGAGTATACTCCGCACTATTTTTGACGAAGGGGATTTTGTTAGTATTCTATCCTCTACTGCTTGGAAAGCCATAGGTTCTCCTCCGCTTGTGCCGACCACCGATCAGATAATGGCTTTTAATCGAATACCTACAATGCCTTTAGGGATCCTTCCTCATTTTCCTATTACTTTGGAAGGAAAAACTGTCTATATTAATGTCATGGTAGTCCAAGGCCCCTTATATTTTAATCTTCTCCTTGGGACTAATTATGTTTATGCTATGGAAGCTGTAGTGTCCACACTCTTTCTAGTGATGTATTTTCCCCAAGATGGGAAGATCGTGACCGTTGAACAGCTTTCCTTCGTTAAACACGATCATCGTATGACTCTTAGTCATCAGAATTCCATGAATGTCCTGCATGTTCTTGTGGTTCCTTCCCCTTCTAGTTATCTTCTTCTCATCATAGGTAAAATGGGGGGCATGGCTCCAGCCTCTGGATATCATACTGGAGTTAATTCGCTAGCTTCTTATGTAAGGGAGAAGCCCACCAACCTCTAGACATCATGTTGTCTTAGAACTTCCTGTGAGCATAGTTCCCATATTGTGTCAAGCTCATTAAAAAATGAAATAGGAACCCATGAGCATAGTTCCCATTCTATGTAATGTCCCCATTCAAATAATTGCATAGCAGGAAAATTCCATCAATCCTACTAGTTCCCTAGGTTGGGTGGAAACATTGGAAAGTTAATAAGGGAGTTAATAAATGGTATTTAGACATTATAAGGAATAAATATTTATTTAGTGGAGTTAATTAAATGAATTCAAGTGAAAAATGAAATGGCTATGGAGAATGGAGACACATGGATACTATGGGGCCCACTCAAGCTAGAATTCCTATGTTAAATGGCATCCTCCTCTTGCAATCTCGAATCTATGGGAAGCCTAATGTTTTTGGATGGATTACAAGGTTAATATACTTGTCCATATACTTCATAGGTAAAATTTGGGATGAATTGTAAATTACATGGGGAGAGGAAGAGCCAAATGGGAGTTTCATGGACACTTGGCTAGATTCCCCTTACATTTATGACATCTATGACATCAATGATGGAGATTCTATGACAGTTATGACACAAGTCATATATGAAGGCTGACATCTAAAATATCTAACATGTCAGGCCTGAGTAGAGAATCTTAGAGGGCGCTCATGTGAATTGGAGAAGGCCAAGAGGCTCCTACTCAAATTTGGGAGAAGAGGGAAGGTGAAGAGAGAGGCCACATGGCATAGCATGAGAAGCCACACCAATTCTACTTGGATTTGGTTTATGGATGGATTTGTAAACTTAGAAGGCCAATAATTTTTATAAAATGCAGGGATCAGCCATGAGAGGGCCCTTTTGATCATTTGTGAAAATTGTTATTGTGAAGAGAGAGAGCTAGTGGATGACTAGTTCATGCCTTAGCCAATTTTGAGGGTGAAAGATTCCCATCCTAGTTGGTGTTTGGAGAGGCCACTCAGATATTTAAAGGAGATTCAACAGAGTCACAAGTTATAGGTGTAAGCTACAACAGCTCTTGGACATATCAAGTTCATCTTGTTCTTCCTTTCATCTCAAGTTTTCTCACTATATTTCAGCTCTATGGAGTGAGGCGCACTTGGTGAGCTATTCATCTCTTTGAGGGAGATTATCTTGATCCATTATTTTGTATTCTGATTTAAATGTTATTCTATTTAAGTTCAGAAATATCTCAGGTCTAAAGGCCAAGAAATCTCATGTATTATTGCTTAATAATGAAGAAACAGTGCCATTTCCCAACTACCTTGTTGTAAACTCTTGTAATCTTGATGGATTCGAATGGATGAATAAAATATTGATGATTTTTGAATGAATGGACTGTAATTAAAGTATATTATGGGTTTAATTTAAGTTATTATATCACTCATAAACATTCTCTGAATATTTTGGAGCAAATGGGCTGATTTGGAGACCAAGACACTAAAACTAGTCAAGAGCCAAAATTGTGAAAAAATGGAAGATTGGGCATTTTGGTAAAAATTCAAAAAAGGGACATTTCAAGTGGTATCAGAGCATGGTATTGGCACATGATGGTGTTAACAAGGATTCAAATCAATAAACCACCACCCTTAGAATTTGAATTGGAAGGTGCTCGGCTTGTAGAAGAAGAACTAGAAGAAAAAAAGGTACCTTTTACTAAAGCTATGGTTCACGAGGGAGAAGACTACACTAAGGAGAAAATGGAGTATCTCAAACTTATAAAACCCCTTTTTGAAGAAATATCCAAGTACATGACCCAACATATGGTAGACATGACCCAACATATAACAAAAGGATTCGAATTGATGGCCATTCAAATGGGAAGCAAAGGGATAATAGGAGATAGTGGTAGTTCACGATCAACAGAAAACAAGACAATGGGTGAGCACATTTTCTCACTAACAGGACCTCATAATATACCCCATGAATTTCAGAGCACACCGAGGCCTAATGCACCTAAATTTCTTATTCCCAAAGAAGAGACTAACATTCAATTTGAAATTGATACAATAACAAAAGAATGGGCTAAATTGGATGAAGAGTGTAGGAGAAGTATAACATTTGAGAAGTACTTCACCATGGAAAACAAACTAAAAAAAAAGGAGGACAATCAGTATCTACAAAAAAACAAAGAATTGAATTGTTCCATAGGTAAGGTTCCACTTCCTACTTTTGATGGTTCATCTCAAAGTTCTGCTAACACTTGGGTCCAAAAATTGGATGTGTATTTTTAGCTGAATCCAATGGTGGAAGAAAATGCTTTAAAAATGGCTATTTTGCACTTGATGTAGATGCAAATGAATGGTGGTTCCATGTGTCAAAAAATTTGGGTAATGATCAGGCTAAAACATATGGGGAATTTGTTGATAGGGTATTAGAAAGGTTTGAACAAAAAGATCTATATTTGTCTTTCAAAGAACTAGCACAATTGAAGCAGGTAGGGACTCCTATTAATTATATGTTAGAATTCCAAAGATTATCTGTTAAGGTGGCTAATGTATCTATGGGAAGGTTATTATTTCTATTCACTGGAGGTTTGGTAGAGCCCTTAAAAGGTTTGGTCAAATCCCACAAGCCTACTAACTTAAATGATGCAATGAGTTTGACTAGAGATCTTCAAAATGTGCTTCCTAAAACAAGATTTCCTCCAAAGCCTAACTTCAGATTTGAAAGAAAGCCTTGGAAAAAGGATGAACATGATAAGAATTTTTGGCAAATAGATACATCTGAAAAGAATAAGAAATAAGGACAAAACAAGTATGATCTTCGAAGGAAAAAATTGTGCTTCACATGCTTCCAACCATGGACACCAGGGCATAAATGTGCTAAAGGAAAAGCTCAATACATAGAAGTATTTTCTGATAATGATGAGTATGAAGTGGGTATGGATGAATAAGGGAACATTTCATATCAAGAGGAGGCTTATGAGACAATAGTTGAATAAGAAAAACAAGACGAAAATCATCCTTCACCAGACAAAGCAAGAATGGCAGTACTTTCAGCAGTACCTCACTATCACACTATTCGATGCAAGGGTGTGGTATTGGGACAAAGAGATTTAGTTTTGGTATATGGAGGATCTACACATAATTTAATTGATGTATATATGGTGTAGAAAATAAATATACCAAGTGAACCTTTTGATGGATTCACAGTTGTAATTCCAGGTCACAACAGAATGCAATGCAACACATGGGTTCCAAAGCTGCAAGTCACCATAGGTAACTATAATTTTGTTGATAGTTTTTATGTGGTTGATGTTGCTGATACTAATGTAGTATTTTGAATGTAATGGATGTATTATATAGGAGAGCATTCAGTAAATGATCAAATTCCTGAAATGAAATTTCAAGATTCAAGAGGTGTACTAAGGGTTGTGAGAGGGAAACACACTTACCCAAAACAAGTAGTAAATTGCAATAGTATCAGATCTATATTGAGGCATGGTGATATAGAATCAGATGATGAATGTTATATCACCTCTCCCAAGCCAAAAATTAGAGTTGTTAAACACCCAAAGGAGATAGAGACACTTTTGCACAAATATGAAAAAGTTTTCAGAGATCTTCCACTTGGTAGACCTGATAAGGGGGTTGAGCATAACATTGTTTTGGAGGAGGGTACTTCATCCATTCAGATACCACCTTATAGACATCCCAAGAAGATAATATATTAGATTGAGAAGTCAATTCAAGAACTCTTAGAGTTGGGACTCATTAGACCAAGCTCTATCCCTTATGCTTCTTCAGTAGTGTTGGTAAAGAAAAAAGATGGAACTTTGAGGATGTTTATAGACTTTAGAGCTTTTAACAAGAAGACCATCAAGAATAAATATCCTATTCCTAGTATTAATGAGATCATGGATGAGCTATTTGGAGATAATTACTTTTCCAAAATTGACCTTAGATCTGGTTATCACCAAATTCGGATGAAGGAGGAAGATGTGCAAAAGATCGCTTTTCGATGTCATTATGGTCACTTTGAGTTTCTTGTTATGCCATTTGGGTTGACTAATGCTCCAGCTAAATTTCAAGCATGTATGAATAGAATATTTTGCAAGCATATTAGAAGGTTTGTTTTAGTCTTATTTGATGATATTCTCATTTACAGTAAAACTTTGGAAGAGCACTTGCAATACCTAGAGATTGTGTTGAAAACTTTGCAAGAACAGTCTTTGTATGCTATGATGTCTAAATGTGAATTTGGGATGAAATAAATATTATATCTTGGGAACATTATTTGTCAATATGGAGTGAAAGTGCACATGAAAAATATTAGGGCTATTTTAGAATGACCATCACCAAAAAACATCACATAATTAAGAGGCTTCATTGGAATATGTACATACTACAGGAAGTTTGTGAAAGGGTTCTGCAAGTTGACTTTTCCACTCACTGATTTGACTAAGAAGGATGCTTCAAAGTGGAATGAAGAGGCTGAAAAGGAATTCCAAAAAATAAAAGAGCTAATGAGTAGTTGTCCCATACTTGCATTACTTGATTTTTCTAAGCCTTTTGTTGTTGAATGTGATGCCTTAGGTGGAGGAGTAGGGGCTGTCCTAAAGCACAGCCAACAACCTATAGCATTTAAGAGAAGAAAGTTGCATAATCATGAAAATATTTACTCCATATATGAAAAAGAGATGTTGGCCATCATACATGTCTTGGCCAAATTCTGACAATACTTGGTAGGCAATAAGTTTGTGGTGAAAACTAACCACAATAGTCTAAGACACTTCCTTACCCAAAAGGATCTAAATGAAAGGAAAAAAAGTGGGTAAGCAATATCCAAGATTATGATTTTGATATTGAATATGTGAAAGGAAATAATAACATTGTAGCATATGCATTATCTCGAAGACCTTTTTCTCTCATGGACATTGCTAAATATTGGAAAGACATGCTACTAGTTGAATATGCCAAAGATAAGTTTGCTTGTGATGTATTAGATGGACTCATGGGAGATGATAAATACAGAATTTTGAATGGGCTGATATACTATAAGGGAAGAATTTATTTGGTTCGAGATTCAGAGCTTAAGTACAAAGTTTTGCAGGAACACATGATTCCCCACTAGCAGGTCATCCGGGGATCTTCAAAACCTATAGGAAACTAAGGAAAAAGTTCTATTGGAAGGGGATGAAGGAATATGTTCAGAAGTATGTGAATGAATGTAATATATTTCAGAAAAACAAATCAGAACTCACATACCCAGCTGGTTTATTACAACCATTTCCCATTCCAAAGCAAAAATGGGACAACATATCGATGGATTTCATCACCGGTTTGCCCAAATATTTGGGAAAGGATTGCATATATGTGGTAGTGTATAGATTGAATAAGTTTGATCATTTATTTTTTGTTACATCCTCTTTTAGTGCTGCACAAGTGGCTGACCATTTTTTCAAAGAAATCTTCATATTGCATGGGCTCCCCAAGAGCATTGTGAGTGATAGAGATAGTAGATTCATGAGTGCTTTTTGACAAGAAATTTTTAGATTGGTGGGAACTCAGTTGACTCCAAGTACAAGCTACCATACCCAAACTGATGGCCAGATAGATAGGGTGAATACATGGCTGGAAGGGTACCTCCGAAACTATGTGGGAGAACAACAAAAAGCTTTGACAAAATGGCTACACTTGGGTGAGTTTTGCAACAACACCACCTTTCACATGTCAATAGGGATGTCTCCTTTCAGAGAATTATATGGTTATGATGCAATTACATTTGATGATATGATATTTGGTGATAGTAGAGCTCCAAAAGCTAAATATTTGGTGGAAGAAAGCGAAGAAATTTTAAAGCTTTTAAAAGACAATTTACAAGTCTCCCAAAATCAACAAAAACAATACGTAGATAAACATAGAGAGGAAAGGACCTTTCAGGTTGATGATTTAGTGTATTTGAGGTTGCATACATATAAACACACATCTCTCAAAAGAAATGGAGTAGAAAATCTAAAGCCAAGATACTATGGACCCTACAAGGTAATCCGGAAGATTGGAGAAGTAGCATATGAGTTGGAACTTCCGAAAGGGAGTAAAATTCATAATGTATTTCATGTTTATTGTCTCAAGAAATATATTGGTTAGAAAATTGTAATTTCAGATACACTCCCTCCTTTGGATGATGAAGGACAACTCACACTTATTCCGAAAAAGGTTTTTAAGACAAGGGAGAGAAGATTGAGGAGCAGAACAATCAAAGAATACTTGGTGCAATGGAAGGATCTACCAAGTGAAGATGCCACATGGGAAGAGGAGAATATTTTGCAGCATCCAAATATTAAATTGCTTGAGGACAAGCAATATTGGGTGGGGAGGACTGTAATGTCCCCATTGAAATAATTGCATAGAAGGAAAATTCCATCAATCCTACTAGTTCCCTAGGTTGGGTGGAACCATTGGAAAGTTAATAAGGGAGATAATAAATAGTTTTTAGAAATTAGAAGGAATAAATATTTATTTAATGGAGTTAATTAAATGAATGCAAGTGAAAAATGAAATGTATATGGAGAATGGAGACACATGGAGACTATGTGGCCCACTCAAGCTAGAATTCCTATGTTAAATGGCATCCTCTTGCAATCTCGAATCTATGGGAAGCCTAATGTTTTTGGATGGATTATAAGGTTAATATACTTGTCCATATACTTCATAGTTATAATTTGGGATGAATTGTAATGTAACACCCCGGTTTTGACCTCGTTGCATTAGATGTATATGATGTATTTATTGTAAATGATCATGGTGTTGAGCTCTAGGCCAAGGCCCCACCATTGATTGGTTATGCTATGTTTTGGATTTAAATTTGTCACCGATGGTATATCGGGCAATGCAGAATACGTTTTGAGTTTAGCATCATGTAAATATGCATCTTTAATTAAATAACCCGACCAGCTATGATCGCGGCAATTAAAATGAGAAGGGGCATGATTTTCACAAGGATAAGGGTGGGGAAATGTCAAACCTTGGGCAATGAGGGAAAACCCATGTGTCACCACCTTGTCTTACCCAACCACCTCCATTAAGAATTGCTGGTGGTGGTTGAGGCAGTTATTGTTTTTGGGAGTGGGGTGGAAGGACTGTTAGTCCCTGCCCACCCGCACACCCCACCAGCAATGAAGCTCACGTTGGGAAAAAGGAAGAAAACCTCCGCGGACATTTTTCTCTCCACGACGGTGCTAAACGCTCATGCACTTCCAATTCGCGTCCTCTCTGTTGTCTGTTCATCCATGCACAAGCTGGGAGCTGTTCATCCTCATGCAGGGACTGTTGCCTGTTGATTATTCTCACGCAGGGACCATATTCTGTCCATTATCCTCATGCACAGGTATTCTTCTGTTTTGGGCTCACACAGCAAGCTAGGAGCTGTGCGTTTTCACCCACGGTTTCCCTGTGAAGGGCCATTCACGTTTTCGGTCGTGTGTATGTTTTTCCATACCAAATCGTGGCCTATACATATTTTTGCCTCTACCCAGCTGTGAACTTGGTTTTTCTTTCCATCCTTGGACTGTGTAAGCTCCTTGGTGACTTCACTGTTCAGATCGGGTCGCTAATTTTCCCCACGTTGATGGCTGTGTTTGCCGTGGTCTTCTTTACATTTTGGGGACTGTTGTAAATTCGCTTGGGAGTCATTTTGGCCACGATAGGGCCAAGAATGACTCAGGATTTGTCTTCCTTGTCTTAAGCTGTATCAGCTGATTGGTTGCTTGTGTGCAATGGTTGGTCTTTGGACTGTGTAGGGAGCAGGGATGGGGGCTTGGTTTGCTTGATAACCTAGTGATTGGAAACCACATAGACAGAGCTAGAGGGATGGATTTCTTCTCCACAACTGCTGAAGAGCACTGGAAGGGAATGCAAGGCCTGAGGGACTGTGTAGTAGAGAAGGGACCGATTCCTTGTGTTGGGTGTGTGTGGGTGTCTTAGAAGCCAGGCTAGTTCTGGTGTAGGTGTTCTTGTCTCTGTAATGAGCTCACCAGCTTAGCATTTATCCTTTTCCAACTCCTGTATGGCCTGATAAACCCAACTGTGTTGGCTTGGCTATGTTTTGTGTATCCTTGGCTATGTGTAAGCCTGCTTGTTCCCTTATTCCTTGGAGAATCATGCCCAGCTCGGGGGTGGCAGTGTTGCTGAGAGATTAAGGAGCATGCTGGCCTATGGTTGGGTGGAACGTTGCAGTGACGTAGCTGGTTGCGGAATGAATTCTTCATAAGATAAGTGACCTTGTCTACTTTACTTCTGCAATCTTATTTTCTGTTAATGAATGTTATGAACATGTTGAATGAATGCATGTATGAATGTACGTTGAATTCCGCTGTGTCTGATAAATAATTGCAATTGTGCATGTTGTACTTTAATGCATTTTATTTTAGCATTCTGTTTCAGCAATTTTATGCATGTACATGTTCATGGGGCTCTTAGCCTGGGTGGTTAATGCCATGGGTCGCGTCCTCTTCGCCGGTTGGAGGGTTGGGGACGTGACAGCGTGGTATTAGAGCTTCATGTTGCAGCATGGGCCTGCATGAGCCATGAAAGATGCAGTGACAAAAAACTTCCACAAATTTGTCTAAGTGTTGAACTGTCGGATCATTGGAAGAGTTAGTGGAAAGACTTCCGATGTAGCGGAAGAGTTAGTGGAATGGACTTCCGACGTAGCAGAAGAGCTAGGTGGAAGCAAACCCGACGGAGGACGTTTGGAAGGAAAATGGCAGAAAATTTTCAAAGTGTTCAACATCCGTCGGAAGAAAATAGTTGTTCGAGCGTTCGCCGTTGCGGATGGCAAAACAACTACGCGTCCGACGGGAAAGGCCTCCGATCGCCGACACCGTAAAGAAAGTTAAAATTTTTTCTAAGTGATTCGACGTCCATCAGAAGAAAATAGTTGATCGAGCGTCTGCCGTTGCGGATGGCAAAACAACTACACATCCGACGGGTAAAGCTTCCGACCTCCGACGCTGTAAAAGGAAGGTTAAAATTTTTCTAAGGCCGAGTCATTGACTACTGGAAGAAGATAGTGTTTTGTGTGTCACTGTTTTGGAAGCCAAAATCACTAGCCTACTGATGAGAAAAGACTGCCGATGCCGGTCGAAATCAGTTCACCCATCGGAAGAAGATAGTGGTTCCGTGTGCCGCCGTTGCGGAAGTTTAGAACACTAGCCTTCCGACGAAAAGAGACTGCCGATGCCGATTAGGTTATGCCATAGTAGATTTGGCTGTCGATCGGGAGGAGATTGAAGATTGTGTTCCGCCGTTGCGGATATTGAGGGAACTATTTCGTCGACGAAAAGAAGAGAACTATTTCGCCGATGAAAAGAAGAAAGTTGAGTCGATCAAGGAAAATTTCAAAAATTTTCTAAGTGTTGAGGTCATCGGAAGGTGTTAGTTGATTGAGCAGTTGATACGTCAGCTTAGTTAACCGGAAGGACTTTCGATAATGTCAGCACATTTAGATGGAAGGACTTTTGATGCCATCGGTGGAAGAAAGATGTTGAGGGTGCCGATACGTCGGTGGAAGAAAGTAGAAAGGAAAAGTTTTGAAAATTTGAAATTTTTCTAAGTATGGAAACCGTCGAAAAAATTTAGTTGATTGGACAACCGATGAGTTACATCAGATGAAGTTAGTGGACTGAACGTCCACCGATGCGGCTGTCTAATGAACTATCTTTTCGATGGTTAGTGGATAGAGCTTCCGACAACCGATGAGTTATGGTCTGCGGAACCCGCAATGGATTGAATGATCGCCGTTGCGGCTGTCTGAAGGACTATTCTTCCGAAGGGTTAGAAGATCCGATTGCTGACGCGATAGTGCTTAGTGGATCCGACAGCCGATATAGCGGAAGAAACTAGTTGTTTCGACTATCGATACAGTGGAGGAGTTAGTGGTTTTGACTGCTGACACGTCGGATTGATAGATGAAATGAGACCCGATTCTGTAAAGGGAAAATTTGAGTTTTCAGTGGGATTTCTTAGCATATTTTGACTGTTTATCAGTGGAATTGTGAGTTGTTTTTTAGTGTATTTTCAAAGCTGAAATTGAGAAAGTGGCAGCGATCTTATGCGCTAGATTGCACGAAAAACATAGATTTACAATTTTTTTTTTTATGTTTTGGGAAAACTTGTAATTTTATCATTCTTTCCAAGAGAAGGTAAGTGATTATGATTTATATCAATGTTAGGCATCTAACAGTTGTGTTAATAACACATTTGCAGAATCATAGTCACCTTCAAGGGCAGTATTCCAGGTAGTGCAGTTGATAAGTAAGTGGTGGTTCAGTTATGAGAACCCATGATGGGTATGATGCTCAGGATTCTTACGAGCGAGCAGAAGATGCCATGGGAGAAAATGTCCGAAATAGAAATTATGACATTGAGTCTAATGGAAGGAGATTCCAAGAGACACTATCAGATGTTGCTGCCACCATGAGAAGCTTGATCAAAGTCCAGGAAGAGCAACATCAGTTGAATCCTGCTATGTTGCAGAGTTTGACAGACTTACATAGAAAGATAGACTCGGGATGAGGTACAGCAAGGCTAGAAGGCAGTAAGAGCAGTACTAGGAGAAGGAGAAGGACTTCTAGTGGATCATCTGATTCTGAAGAATCCAACGGGGATTCAAGTTCTTCTTCTCATAAAAGGAAAAGAAAGAGGCACCATAAGGATCGCTCTCGAGATGAATTTAAGAAAGCTAAACCTCCTACATTTGATGGTGAGATAAAGACTGGACAAGAGGCTGAAGCTTGGCTTCTTGGGATAAAGAAGTACTTTCAAGTGCATGATTATTCAGGAAACATGAAGGCAAGAGTTGCCATATTCAATCTGAATGGAAGGGCATCCATTTGGTGGGAACACTTCAAGAAAGTAAAGAGGATCAGTGAAAGGAGACTTAAGTGGAAACAATTCAAGAAGTATTTCAAGCAGAAATACCTCTCTAACAGATATTATGATGACAAGATTAAGGAGTTCCATGAGCTAAGACTGGGACAGCGGACCATGGAAGAATATGCAAATAAGTTTTTGGAGCTGTTGAGGTATGTATGGTACATAAGAGATGAAAAAGTGAAGGTCCAACATTTTCTAAGTGGATTACCTTAGTCTTACAAAGATAGAATTGAGTTTTATGAACCTAGAACTCTTGAAGAAGCAATAAGAAAAGCTAAGTATTGCTATGAGAAAAGCAAAGGTAAGCCGGATTACCATAAGGCATGGAAGGACAAGAAGAACGAGAAGTTTGACCAGAGAAAGAAAGGTTTTAAACCTTCTAACTTCAAGAATTAGTAGAAGTATCCATCCCAAGCTGCGAGTAAGCCTAAGGATCCACAATAGAATAGAGGGCCACTTCAATGTTGGAAATGTGGAGGACCCCACATGCATAGAAATTGTCCACTCAAGAATGAGAGTGCAAGGCCAGCTTATAATGTTCAAGAAGCAGAAACAGTGGGTCAATTCGCAAGGGCAGTCCCTAGGATTTATGCAGCACTGGAGGACCGCCAAGCAGATCATCAGTCAACTGTGGTTGAAGTAGCAGGTAAGATTGTTGAGCAATCTGTTTCTATTTTAATTGACCCTAGTTCTACTCACAGTTACATTACTCCTAGAGTAGTGGAGATTTGTGCTTTTAAGAAAGTAAAGCATAGGAAGTCTTGGTTAGTTCAGCTAGCCACTGGAACTAAGAGAAAGGTCAGTGAAGTGGTAGAGAAATATCCATTGGTCATGAATGGATTGTTCACGTGTGTAGATCTGAATGTTCTACCGCTTGGTTCCTATGATGTTCTCATTGGGATGGATTGGTTAGAAGCTCACAGGGTGAAGCTTGATTTTTACAATAAGACTTTCGAATGCATGAATGAGGAAGGGAACCTAGTTGTTGTGAAAGGTATTCCAAAGGTGATTTTAGTACGGCAGGTTTCAGCGATGCAGTTAAAGAAGTTTTGTAGGAAGGGTTTCCAGTTGTATGCAGCTCATATTTTGGAGACATCAGGAGATGAAACTCCTAGGTTGGAGGACTATCAGGTGTTACAGGAATTCAGGGGTGTGTTTCCTGATGAGATTCCAGGGCTTCCTCCAAAGAGGGACATTGATTTCACAATTGAACTTGTGTCAGGAGCAGCACCAGTGTCTAAGGCACCCTACAGGATGAGTACACCGGAGATGCTAGAATTGAAGATGCAACTGCAAGAGCTGTTGGAAAAGAAGTATATTCGGCCGAGTGTGTCTCCGTGGGGAGCACCGGTTCTGTTCGTAAAGAAGAAAGATGGTACACTCAGGTTGTGTATCGATTACAGACAGTTGAACAAGGTTACTGTGAAGAATAAATATCCTTTTCCTTGGATTGATGACCTCTTTGATCAAATGAGAGGAGCAAAGGTATTTTCCAAGATTGACTTGAGGTCTGGTTACCATCAGGTGAGAATCAAGGATGAAGACATTCATAAGACAACCTTCAGGATGAGGTATGGGCATTATGAGTTTGTAGTGGTACCATTTGGTCTCACAAATGCACCAGCTACATTTATGTGCCTTATGAATAGTGTCTTCAGTAGGTATTTGGACAAGTTTGTTCTTGTTTTCCTTGATGACATTCTTGTTTATTCTAAGAATGAGGAAGAGCATGAAGAGCACTTGAGATTGACATTGGAATTGATTAGGGAGCACCAGCTGTATGTGAAACTAAGCAAGTGTGACTTCTATAGAGATAGAATTCAGTATTTGGGTCACATTATCTCAGAGGAGGGTATATCTGTGGACCCTGAAAAGATTGAAGCCATTATGAACTGGCCTACTCCAAGAAATGTGACAGATGTAAGATCTTTTATGGGACTTGGAGGATACTACAGAAGGTTCATTGAGGGATTCTCCAAAGTTGCACATGCCATCACTTCTTTGCAAAGGAAGGGGATGAAGTTCGAATGGACATCAAGGTGTGAAGAAAGCTTCCAGCAGTTGAAGAGTCTTCTCACCAGTGCACCAGTATTGAAAGTTGCAGATCCAGAGAAAGATTTTGTGGTGTGTACTGATGCATGCGGACAAGGGCTTGGAGGAGTCCTTATGCAAGACAACCATGTGATATGTTATGATTCAAGAAAGCTGAAGGAGCATGAGAAGAACTATGCCACTCATGATCTAGAGCTTGCAGCCATAGTACATGCTCTCAAGATGTGGAGACATTACTTGATGGGCAGGAGATTTGAGCTCAGAACAGATCACTGTGGACTGAAGTATTTGTTTGATCAGCCTACTCTGAATGCTAGGTAAGTAAGATGGATGGAATTTTTATGTGAGTTTGATTTTGAAATCAAGCACATAAAGGGAAAGGAAAACAAGGTAGCTGATGCACTCAGCAGGAAGCTACAGGAAATGCATGTGGCATCTCTTAGTATTTGCCAATCAGATTTGAGGCAGCATATTGTTAGTCATGCTGCTGGAGATGAATTGTATGAGCAAGTAAAGGACAAATTGCAGCAGCAAAGTCTTGAAAAGAGGTATGAGGGATATAAATTGGAAGAAGATGGACTTCTCACTTATAAAGGTAGAATTTATATTCCAGATGTAGCAGATTTGAGGAGAGTTGTTATGGATGAAATCCATCAAGCTCCGTATTCTGGTCATCCAGGATATCAGAAAACAATTGCTACAGCTAGAAAGCAGTACTTTTGGCTAGGAATGAAAAGGGACATGGCTGAGTACATTTCAAGGTGTATGAAATGTCAACAGGTAAAGGTTGAGCATCAACACCCTGTAGGTTTGTTGCAGCGTTTGCCAGTTCTAGAATGGAAATGGGAAGTTATTTCCATGGATTTTATTATAGGATTGCCAATGACTTGGAGACAACATTATTCTATCATGGTTATGGTAGACAAGTTGACAAAGGTAGCGAATTTTATACCGGTTAAGTCTACGCATAAGACGGATGACATTGCAAAGATCTTCACGAAGGAGATATTCAAATTGCATGGATTGCCTAAGGCAATAGTATCTGATAGAGATGTCAAGTTTACTTCCAACTTTTGGAAGGGTTTGTTTGCAGGTTTGGGTACAAAGCTAAACTTCAGCATTGCATACCATCCTCAGACAGATGGGCAAACAGAAAGAGTTAATTAGGTGCTTGAAGACATGCTTCACATGTACGTAATGGATGAACAAACTAAGTGGGAAGATTACTTGCACTTGGTAGAGTTTGCTTATAACAATGGACAGCAGGCATCCTTGGGGATGAGTCCGTATGAAGCTTTGTATGGAAGAAGGTGTGGGACACCAGTGACTTGGGATAATCCAGTGAATAGAATTGTGCTTGGACCAGAATTGCTCAAGGAAATGGAGCAAGAGGTTGTAAAGATCAGGCAAAATCTGAAAGCAGCGCAGGACAGATAGAAAAGCTATGCATATAAGCATAGGGTGAACAGGGAGTTCAGTGTTGGGGATCATGTTTACCTCCGAGTGAGGGAAAGGAAGAGTTCCTTGAAGCTTGGAAATTGTGCCAAGTTGTCACCAAGATACTGTGGGCCGTTTGAAGTGCTTGAAAGAATAGGGCCAGTTGCATATAGACTTGCATTGCCTGCTAGCACCAGAGCTCATAATTTTTTCATGTTTCTTTTCTTAAGAGATATGTACATGATCCTAACCATGTGATAAATTGGGATGTGATTTAGGTGCAACCTGAGGGAGAGTTCCGAATCGAGCCAATGCGCATCCTCGACAGGAAGGTCACAATGCTCCAGAACCGGGCCATAGGGCAGGTAAAGGTGCAATGGGAGCATTACGAACCTGAAGAGGCTACATGGGAGCTGGAGGATGCCATGCGATTGACACATCCATTTTTGTTCAATTTTGTGGAACATTGAGGCGATACCAGTGTAGCATTTTGTTCAATTTTGTAAGCACTAAGGACAGTGCTATTGAAGGGGGAGGGGAATGTAACACCCCGGTTTTGACCCCATTTCATTAGATGTATATGATGTATATATTGTAAATGATCATGGTGTGGAGCTAAAGGCCAAGGCCCCACCATTGATTGGTTATGCTATGTTTTGGATTTAAATTTGTCACCGATGGTATATCGGGGCATGTGACATACGTTTTGAGTTTAGCATAATGTAAATATGCATCTTTAATTAAATAACCCGACCAGCTACGATCGCGGCAACTAAAATGAGAAGGGGCATGATTTTCACAAGGATAAGGGTGGGGAAATGTCAAACCTTGGGAAATGAGGGAAAACCCATGTGTCACCACCTTGTCTTACCCAACCACCTCCATTAAGAATTGCTGGTGGTGGTTGAGGTAGTTATTGTTTTTGGGAGTGGGGTGGTAGGAATGTCAGTCCTTGCCCACCCACACACTCCACTAGCAATGAACCTCAAGTTGGGAAAAAGGAAGAAAACCCCCGCGGACATTCTTCTCTCCACAACGGTGATGAATGCTCACGCACTTCCAATTTGCGTCCTCTCTGTTGTCTGTTCATCCATGCACAAGCTTGGAGCTATTCATCCTCACGCAGGGACCGTTGCCTATTGATTATTCTCACGCAGGGACTATATTCTATCCATTATCCTCACGCATAGGTATTCTTCTGTTTTGGGCTCACACAGCGAGCTGGGAGCTGCGAGTTTTCTCCCACGGTTTCCCTGTGAAGGGCCATTCACATTTTCGGTCGTGTGTATGTTTTTCCTTACCAAATCGTGGCCTGTACATATGTTTGCCTCTACCCAGCTATGAACTTGGTTTTTCTTTCCATCCTCGGACTGTGTAAGCTCCTTGGTGACTTCACTGTTCAGATCGGGTCACTGGTTTTCCCCACGTTGATAGCTGTGTTTTCCGTGGTCTTCTTTACATTTTGGGGACTGTTGTAAATTCACTTGGGAGTCATTTTGGCCACGATAGGGCCAAGAATGACTTAGGATTTGTCTTCCCTGTCTTAAGCTGTATCAGCTGATTGGTTGCTTGTGTGCAATGGTTGGTCTTCGGACTGTGTAGGGAGCAGGGATGGGGGCTTGGTTTGCTTGATAACCTGGTGATTGGAAACCACATAGACAGAGCTAGAGGGCTGGCTTTCTTCTCCACAACCCCTGAAGAGCACTGGAAGGGAATGCAGGGCCTGAGGGACTGTGTAGCAGAGAAGGGACTGATTCCTTGTGTTGGGTGTGTGTGGGTGTCTTAGAAGCCAGTATAGTTATGGTGTAGGTGTTCTTGGCTCTGTAATGAGCTCACCAGCTTAGCATTTAGCCTTTCCCAACTCCTGTATGGCCTGATAAACCCAAATGTGTTGGCTTGGCTATGTTTTGTGTATCCTTGGCTATGTGTAAGCCTGCTTGTTCCCTTATTCCTTGGAGAATCATGCCCAGCTCGGGGGTGGCATCATTGCTGAGAGATTAAAGAGCATGCTGGCCTATGGTTGGGTGGAATGTTGCAGTGACGTAGTTGGTTGTGGAATGACTTCTTCATAAGATAAGTGACCTTGTCTACTTTACTTCTGCAATCTTATTTTCTGTTAATGAATGTTATGAACATGTTGAATGAATGCATGTATGAATGTACATTGAATTCCGCTGTGTCTGATAAATAGTTGCAATTGTGCATGTTGTACTTTAATGCATTTTATTTCAGCATTCTGTTTCAACAATTTTATGCATGTACATGTTCATGGGGCTCTTAGCTTGGGTGGTTAACGCCATGGGTCGCGTCCTCTTCACCGGTTGGAGGGTTGGGGATGTGACATGTAATTTACATGGGGAGAGGAAGAGCCATATGGGAGTTTCATGGACACTTGGCTAGATTCCCCTTACATTTATGACATCTATGACATCTATGAAACCAATGACAAAGATTCTATGACAATTATGACACAGTTCAGATATGAAGGATGCAATATGAAATATATGACATGTCAGGACTTAATAGAGCATCTTATATGGAGCTCATGGGAGTTGGATAAGTGCAAGAGGCTCCTACTCGAATTTGGGAGAAGAGGGAAGGTGAAGAGAGACGCCACATGGAGTAGCATTAACAACCACACCAATTCGACTTGGATTTGGTTTATGGATGGATTTGGAACCTTAGAATACCAATAATGTTTATAAAATGCATGGCTCATCCATTAGAAGTCCCTTTTGATCATTTGTGAAAATTGTTATTGTGAAGAGAGAGAGCTAGTGGATGACTAGTTCATGCCTTAGCCAATTTCGAGGGTGAAATATTCCCATCCTAGTTGGTGTTTGGAGAGGCCACTCAGGTATATCAAGGAGCTTCAATGAAGTCATAAGTTACAGGTACAAACTACAACAACTTGTGGACATATCAAGTTCAGCTTGTTCTTCTTTACATCTCAAGTTTTCTCACCATATTTAAGCTCTATGGAGTGAGGCACGCTTGAGGGAGCTTCTATTGATCCAGTATTTTGTATTATGATGTAAATTATCTTAAATTTAAGTTAATAAATCTATCATGTCGAAATTCCAAGAAATCTTATGTATTATTTCTCAATAACAAAGATACAATGCCATTTCCCCACTACCTTGTTATAAACTCTTATAATCTTGATGGATTCGAATGGATGTATAAAATATTGATGATTTATGAATGAATGGAATGTAATTAAATTATATTAATGGTTTCATGTTCAGTAACTGATAATTTTTTTCCATTGGGTCGAATTTCATAGCAATTGGAGCAAATTACACCTCATTTCCCTAAGGGTCCAAAACTAGTTTTTTTATATCTGATTGGAAGAAGTGATAACAGCCATGGAAGGTCGATTTGTTATGAAAATGAGTATATGATAATGTATTATACAGATATCCTACTTCAATTTAATAAATATAGTGGGTTTCTGCACATTTGGGAATCCATTTCTACCACTTACCCTGGGGGGATTTGAGCCCAAAATTGCCAGTAAAATGCTCTATCTCGTTCAGAATTTAGTACAGACTTGCAGAAGTTATTGGAAAATCATAATAAATCCATAAACACAATAATTAAGTTATTATATCATTCATACACCTTATCTGAATATTTGGGAGCAATTGGGATGATTTGGAGACCAAGACACTAAAACTAGTCAACAGCCAAAATTGTGAAAAAATTGGAAAATTGGGCAATTTGGTAAAAATTTAAAAAAGGGACATTACATTCTGTGTCAAGATCGTTAAATAAATGAATTAGACTCTAGTGAGCATAGTTCCCATTCTGTATCAAGCTCGTTAAAAAATTAAATAGATGCATGTGAGCATGGTTCCCATTATGTGTCAAGCAAGTTAAAAAAAGTAATTGATGTCCTCAAGCATAGTCAGTCTCTGTTTCAAGATTGCGTAAAAATAAAATAGGTCCCCCTCAAGCATAGTTATTTTCTGTTTCAAGCTTGTGTAAAAATGAAACATGTCACCTTGAGTAGTGTTTATTCTTGGTTTCAAGCTCGTTAAAAAATAATACTTACCTTGAGCAGAGTTCCTTTATTTCGTGTCAAGCTCATTAAAAAATGAAATGGATTCTTCCATTGTGTCAATACTCAATTTTTGAACCTTGATTTCATATTCTTGTAAAGCAGACGAAACAAATCTTGGGGGGCATATACCCTACCACAGTTTGTTGGATTAATCTACTTGACAGTTATACTGGGGAAAAGTACCAACCACTAAAAATCATGTTGGGAAATCACCCGTCAATGGGAACCATTTTTAGCATAATTTATTTAGTTTCAAGCTCTCTAAACCATGAAACAACCCTTTGAGAATAGGTTCCTATTCTGTGTCAAGCTCATTAGAAAATGAAGCAGATTCCTTGAGCATTATTTCAACTGATCTTTGAGCTCGTTAAAAAAAGTAAGATGGTGTTGAGCTTACTTTCATTTTTCCTGCTCCGGTTAAAACATGAAAACTGGTTTGAGCTTACATTATCGCTTTTTCATGCTCTGGACTTGAACATGAAAAATGTCCTGAGTGCCTTTTCACCTCTCGTCCTTCTCCTTGTTCTTTCCTCAGGGTCTCTTTTATTTGTTCCATCTTTTCTTTGTATTGGTCCATGGTTCATTTCAATTTTCCAATACTATAAGAAATTTCCTGTGTAGTGGAAACACTGAGCAAGGCCATTTGTTCTGGATCTTCATCTTTGTTTGGCATGAAATCCTTTTCAGTAACCATGGTTACCTCAGGAAGGGTACCCGTTTTCAAATTATTTTCAGATCTCCAAACAATTGTCTTCCACTTAGAATAAACAAAACACTTGATCTAGACTTGCAACTGCATGCTTCTTAGAATGGGTAAAGGGTACTAATCCTAACTCATCAATAGGAAGGTGGTCTCCTGTTAATATATCTCCTGAAGTAGAAGGAAAATTGTCTGGATTTTCCTGGGCAGAATTTTATTCCCGATTCTCCCTATCTCAGTCTTCTTGCTCCTTACATCCCAGTTCCTCAACTATCCTCTCTGCTTCTTCTTGTGCTTGGTCAGCTGACTCTTTTTGTATTCTCTCTTCTTCTTCCTTCTTTCAAGGAGCTTCTTCTTCCTTCTTTCTAGCAGCTTCTTCTTCCTTCTTTCTGGCAACTTCTTCTTCTTCTTTTTCTCTTTGGGCCTCTTCAGCCAACAATTTCCTTGCACCTTCTACTAACCTTTGTGTTGCTTCTTCGTTTTCTCTCTGGGAAGCTTCGTCTTCTTGTCTCTTCTGTTTAAAGGTGCTGCTGCTGCTACCTTTTCCTCCTGGAACTATAATTTTCCTCTTGAAATGCTTGTTCAGGGAATTCATATTACAAGCATTTCAATATAATTCCTCATCTTTGTCGAAATGATCAAAGTACTCGAAGTTTACTTTCACAAGTGCACGATGTGCAACCACCTTACCCTGAGCATCATTTCTGTGAAAACTCTTTTCACCAAAATGGAAATTTTCCTTATCTTTCACAAAATCCGGTGCACTTTTCACTTTGGAAAATTTATAACTACCAACGTAGAAAGGCATTGGTGGGAATACCTCCTTCATATTGAAAAGAAAACTCTAGACATCATTCAGAAAGAGTTGTCTTACTGCTTCCTTATGCGCAATATAATCAATTGCATATTTCGAGAGCAGTGAAGGGGCATTAGTTCCTCCATACATTCTCAAATAGGTTCCCTCTTTAGAGAAAAAATAATCTCCACATTCCATTATAGCTTCTAAAGCACTCTCATATATGAATTTACATTCCTCTAAGAAAATCAACTGATAGAGTGGCATTAGAAATCCCTCACAGATGAGCTTGTAAGAGCTATGATACTTGTGAGCCCATAAAACTGGGTATGTTGTGTAAATGGGTGCTTTTACCTCCTTCTAGCTGTAATTTAGCTTCTTGAATGGGTGTAGGAAAAGTATAAAGTCAACTAAAAATGACCCCATATAGAACTCAGACTTCTGCTGGAGAAATCCCTCCTGTGCTGCAAATATATAGGAAGACAAGCTATTAGATACTATGTCCGACCAATTGAAAATAGTACCTTCCATGGTCACATGATACATCAGTGGTATGCAACCAATCTTGTAAAATATTCCATCAGCCCTGCCGAAAATCCTATTAAGCATCAGTGCTACAAGTTTATATGGAGTGCGTAGACTCGCGGTTTCATGTTCACCATATGCTTTTTAACGGAATAAGTTTCCTTCTTTCATCATTTTTGCGCCTCCGATATAATCAATAGTCAAACTATTTATCCAATCCCCGGTCAGGATAACTTCAGAGACTGGCAAGTTGTAGGCTTTTGCTATGTATGTGGGGGTAAAGGAGGAATACCCTTTTCTTCCACCTTATACATAATAATATCCTTCGCATTTGTTTTAGGAAAAATCCATCCAATGACCTCGGCGTAGGGAAAAAGCTTCGACCGCGTGGATACTTTTGTTATCCCCGATCTCAAAATGTTTCCAAACAAGGGTAAATCCTCCAAACCTGCATCTAGGACCTTATGATCTCAGAGCATATGATATATTTGCCGCCACTTGAATTCCGGCTTGGCTCTGGTGACTAATTTTTTGTCTTCATAAATTATTTCAACCCTAGGCATGACTTCTAGGTCTGATTCTTCCTCAACAACTTTAGCTTTCTTCTTGCATTTCTTGGGCATGGTATTGGATGCAGACTAAGGCTATACAGAAACACACCAAAACATGTCTTAGTATCCCTATGATTATAAGCTGCATGCATTCATGTACATAATAAATTGAAAAACTGCAAGACATATAAAAAGCTATCAAATCATTCTTTTCTAGAACAAGATTGACCAGTATCTCATTTACCATATCATCCTTAGCCATCGAAACGACTTGGTACCGTAAAAATCGGCATACCACCAAAAAACCAAACCTAAGGTGAGGTTAAAGAATAGGATGAAAAAACCCTAGTCCGCATGTGGCTCTGACTGAGGCATCAAGTTCAAACCTAGGTCATCTGTTGTTCTAAAGCACAATACCAGGTATCAACCAAAACAATTTTAAAAAATCACGCATGACTTCTTCTATGTGACTTAAGACCTGTGAGACAACAATCTAGAGACAAAATGCGGTGATGCCATGGTGCCGACCACCAGGGCCAACATCTTCTGATGAATAAACGAGGTTAAAAACCAAAGGAACACACATATTTCATGTCTTAAGTCTTTGCAAACCCCTATCACTGCAAACAAACATGAACCAGGTGAGGAAGGGCTGAAAAAAACTCGGGCCATCCCAGGCTCATCATTACACAACCAAGGCTTTGATCCACCCATGCCTGAATGGTCTGAGTGGTCTAGGACAAGAAATAAGGGTAGTAGCAGGAAAAACCACGGTAGGGTGGGAATCTAGGTCAATAAACAAAATGGATGGTTGGGTGAGATGAAAAACCAAAAGGCGGGGAAGAAAAACCTTTAAATCAACAACCTTAATCGAGAAACCTAAACGTGCCATTTATCGAGCCATAACAGGTCAAAATAAAAACCATCCTGCCAATGAAAAGAGAGATGGGATACAGATTAGATCCTACATGGCAGGAAAAGCTAGAATGATTTTGAAAACACGGCACCAAATGCTCTATAAGATCCAGATGGAAATACCCCAAATCGTAACGTACGCTCAAAACGGGTTATCTCCACAATCATTAACAAATCTTAACGCTTGTAAACACACTGTGAAAAACCGCAGTGAACCCCAATGGCTATATATAGGAAAGAAGCGAGAAAACACTTAATGCAGTTGGTGACGTAATTACACCGCATGCACGAATGAAACTCCATTTGGTGCCAACACTAAAACCTCATCGGTGAAAACCGTGTCGGCGGGGCGAGATGAAATACCTCTGACCACAGCGGCTC
This sequence comes from Pseudotsuga menziesii, assembly GCA_001517045.1. Taxonomy (NCBI): domain Eukaryota; kingdom Viridiplantae; phylum Streptophyta; class Pinopsida; order Pinales; family Pinaceae; genus Pseudotsuga; species Pseudotsuga menziesii. The sequence goes on from LPNX011156957.1 coordinate 51,860, forward strand.
CAAAACCACAACTCTACCGCAACTATCATTTCTCTTCATGAAACATCACCCACTAATACAGTTGCATAACCTTCTCGACATTGCAGAAGTGAAGGATCAGAAACAAACCATCAATTATACCAGCTCCTTCAGAAATAACAATTAAAAAAACCCGACACTGTCATAGACGACAAGGTAAGAATGCCCAACCAAAACCTATCGACAGACTCGATCGACAACGGGAAAAACTTAAGCATCGGCTCCAAAAGGAAAAGATAGTCGTCGTTATCGACCGTATTTGGATGAAACAACCCAGTGAATAATTTCAACTACAAAGGAAATAATTTGCTGATAGTATCAGCTGGAAAATTGAAAAGCTTTTCGACAAAGGTTGAAAACCCTGAAACATAGAATTGCAAAATCGGTTGAAAGGATATCGGATGAAATTCCAAAAGTTATCCGCTGTGTTGGCAGGATGACAAAATCCTTTTCGACACATCAGACCAACAAAATCATAAAACAAACTGGAATGCGTCGGGTTAAAAGGAAAAACATTTCCGCTGTGTCGGTGAAAACATAGACATTTTTTCGACACACCGGATCAAAAAAGTTTTCCTACTTGGTGTGAAAAAGTAAAATTTCTTGAGCTTATTCAAGATAAAACCAAGTCATGGACAAAAATTTTCAAATGGAAAAAAGGTATAAGTAAAATAAAAAACTGAGAAATCAAAGGGGGGCCCTAAAATATGCAATTTTTTTGGGGTAATTGTTGCAGCAGCAACAAAACCAAAACAAATGACAATTTGAAAGGATCCTTAACCTTAGAAAAGGGATACAAATGGAAATGGGAGGGAAAAAAATAGGTATGAGTCTTTGGGTCATAGAAATTATTAAGGGAGGAAATCCAATCCTTCTTCCTTAAAGGAGACATCTAGCCATACATGAATAAAAAATATACCTCAAACCGAGACATAGGTCCTTTTAAGGGTCTTCTTAGCATGATATCGAGTGTACCAATGTCCTTACGATGTTTTAAGCAAAATATATGGGTTTCAAGTCTCTTAACATGTTTGAGGAAGGAAACCAAATCCTTAGACCTTAGTAAAAAGAATGAAGGAATGTAGTGATAAAACCAACACCTTGAACCTCTATGCATGACCTATTAGGGTTATTATTACCTCCAAGTGAGGATATCAACACAAAAATGAAGTTTTTGGTAGTATTTATGAGTCTTAAGGTTTTGCATAGTGTCATAGAAGGAAACTTAGGCCTTACTCCCTAAATGAAGTTGTGAAATACACCTATGAACTCCTAATTCTAACATTGGCATTTGAGTGTTGATATGATTGACACTAGCTATGCGAATTAGAGTCTTGGACATAGTCATGGAAGGAATGATGGGACTTAGGCCCTAAATGAAGGATTTAGGCATTTGGGGTTAAGATTAATGAATCAAAGTATCACGTAGGTCCTCTCAAAGATATAATTGTCTTCCCATTGGAATATGGATGACATTAGAATTTTTTGAGAAATAGGTAGATATCAACATGGTTGGATGGATAACATAGGAATTGGATTATAGATGAAGCTACTAGACACCCATGGACATGAATAACACCTCAAACCATCGTACAAAACCTATGTATCAGGTTATACTTACCTTTACCTAGTGATATCAATGACATTATGAGGTTTATGATACTATGTATGAGTGTCTAGGATTAAACTTGGTTGTGAGGGGAAACCTAGGTCTTTTACCCTAAAGGAATATTTTAAGCATATGCATTTAATAATTATTCCTTAATCCAATACACAGGAATTCCTGAGCATATACTTGGCCTATCACTGGGGATATTGGAAGTACTATAAGGTTTGACCATTAAGTGTAAGTATGTGGGCCCTATACATGGTTAGGGTTAAAATTTAGGCCTTAGGGCCTACATGAATATTGAAGGAATCCAATCCCAAGAATAAATCCTTGAACCATAACACATGAGCTCTCAACATGATATTTGAACCCCAACTAACACAATGGGATCATTTAATTCTTAGTTGGAATATTGGCCCCATTTTTGTTTGTTGGAACTAGGTATTGGCTTTGAGGCCTTGATCACGTAAATAAATTAAACTCAAAAATATTATCAAGAAATTCACAACCACATTTATTCCATCATTACTGCTTCCATCGTATCAATATTTCTCCTTCCTTACTCTTAATAGAAAGATTAATATTAGTACTTCTAAATAGTGAAAAAGTATTGAATATAGAGGAGTGATTAGTTACTTTCTTCATTGAACGCCTAATTAATTAATAAATGGTGATTGTTGATTTGTGAAGAAAAAGGGTGTCACTAAACTCATATTGCAGACTAGGGTTTAAATATGTTTGTTTGTTGTTCAACTTTGAAGCTTCAATGAGGTGGGTGTTGCAATATGATACATGCAAAATTGCTAGTTATATTTCCTATGCTTAGTCAGGGAGGGAACAATTTACTCTAGAGGATCAAAGATAGATCCAATACCCTTTGCGGTTATAGTGCATTAATATTTCAATGGGCCTACGACATTTTGTAGACTAATTTTCCAATAGGTTTTCCAAAGTGATGATCCCCGATGGATGATGGAATACATTTCAAGGTTTCCCTAGGGAGTGTGTAGAAATATTTTTAAGAAGAAATTGCCTCCTTCTATATCATTTATGATGACCAAAGGAGTCCATCAACAGAAAGTGTGCTACCTAAATCTATGCAATTCTTGTTTTTCTTGTTAAGATTACGACCACCCTATTTGTCATTTATCATGCAGGAAATAACCATTGGTATCGTCTCATGGTATAGATGCTACAGAATTGGACACCCAAATTGGAAATGGTGGGGTATGAATAGGCTCATGCCATTTGACCAAGGAGTTTCATACACATTCCTAGGCTAGTGAATCTATTTCTCATTCATTATAAGGATTGTGAGATAGTCTTAGTGGTGAGGTAACTAAGGAGACTTCCAAGAATATTAGGGATATCATTGCATATCCAACTCAATATTTTGACCTTGGGTTGATTGATATCTCATAAGATAAGGTCATTTTGTCAGTTTCTATTATATATGTTTATAAAGGTTGGTAGGTCAATTCGAACAAGGAGAAGGCGTATTAAGCTCTAGCTCTCATTAAAATACAGGTATATTAATGAGTCTCAATCCTTGAATAAAGTTATTAAAGGAAGTTTTGTGCCTTTCCCGAGACAAGGGAACCTCCTCCATAGGTAATATATCATTAAGCAACAGGTTTAATACTTTCGCAAAACTCTATTATTTGAATGGATTTTTTTATTCTTTCTTAAAATGGGAGAGGGATGAAAATACTTGGTAGGATTCAACTTATTCAAGGAGTCTTAAGAAATACCAAGTGTTAAGCAACCAAGTCCCAGAAATAGCATAAAATTAACATAAATAGACTAGAAGAAAGTAATCAATGCCTTAATGATGAAGAATAGAAATGATAACAATCCTCTTAGAGGGAGGAAACTTCTTAGACAATGTACCAAGTACACAAGACAAGACAAGATACCATGATGACTAAAATGAAAATATATCCTTCCTATGTATAGGAGACAAAGGTGCACAATAATAACTAATAGACCAAAGATGACACTAATAATATGTAATACACTACAATATAGGGGGTAATGTGACACTCTATAGGGAGGAATGTGCCCAATATTTAGGGCTTAACATGCCCATCCCCTTTACAAAATATTTTTCCTCATCACTTGGGTAGTTGTGGATGATTTTTTATGGACTCATATTCCCATGTCGAATTTCCAACTGTTAGGTTCTTCCACTTGACGAGGTACTCAGTAATGGCCTGATTTCGTAGCTATTTGGTGCTTGTTTCGATGATTTTTTTAGTTTCCCATATGATTTACCTTCTTAAAAAATGATTTGAATATGAAATTGATCCACCTGTCATTTCATCATGTTTTTTTTGTCTTCAGGATTTGGAGAAATGCTTGTTGGTTGTAGAACTATGTAATCTATCACTGCTTGAAATGTCAATTTTTTGGCCACTGCTTCAACCATACACTCCATTTCATTCTTTTGTCCATACAAGTATCTGTAAGGTATGATGTTAGAAGGAACTCTTTGTGTAATTAAGTGAATAGCATGGTACAGATATTGAACAGGTGGAATACTTATTGGAATATCTTCATATATCTTGGAAGGCTTATTAAGGACCCTTTGGAAATATGGGGAAATAGGAACCTTATATGTTTGAACATCTAGTGAGAATAGCTATGTAATTACACCTTGTTTTCCTTTCTTTAACAATTTTTTTATACCATTATATCTAATTACCTTTCTTGGTTTCCCCGTGATACCATTTAACACAAATTCGTTTCCTTCCGAAATTGTTTTTATGAAAAGCTTCTGAAAAATTAAAAGTCGTTGTTCCTAATTATTGTAACAATTGAATCCTTAATACAACATCAACAACACCCATTAGGATAGAAATCACAGGACTATTCAATACATATTCCCCCATCGTAATATTGATATTATGACATTTCCCTGAAAAATTGATGGTTCCTCTAGCTGCAATCGTTTGTTGAAATTCCGGTGTTGGATATACAAAGAAATTGAGATCTTTGGATACTTTATAGTGACTAAAATTATGAGTACTACAAGAATCAATCAAGACTATTACCTTTTTATTTCTGATATATCCTTCGATCTTGAGAGTTTAAAGAGTGCTGATTCTAACCAAAGGATGATAAGATATGGTGGGAGTAATCACCTCTAGTTCATCTCCTTGTGGTGGTTCCTATTCTTTTTGTTCTTCCTCAGTTCACATTCTATGTAGAATAATTTATTTTCTCCACACTTATGTCCTTTATTATACTTGTTTCCACAATTAAATCATAGATCCTTATCTATTCTTTCCTCTAGTTGTTGAGGTGTCAACCTATGAGGTGGGTTAGAATAAGGAACATCATTCTCTGTATGTGTTGGAAGAGGTATTTCTAGATTCCACCGCCATGTTGTTACTTTCAACCTTCCTTTCCATCATGAAATTATTCTCTAAGGTTGGTGGTTTGAAGAGACACACCTCATGATGAATGTTATCCTTCAAGGTTGCAATAAAGAGATCCAACAAATGATCTTCTGAACTATTCTTCACTTTGACACTTAGCTTCTAAAAATTCTTGATGTGCTATGTAACTGGACCTTTTTGATTTATTTTTACCAACTGGTTTAAGAAGGTGTTCCTATTTATATGTCCATAATGTGCAATAAATTCTTTTATGAATATTGACCAAGAGATAACAGAGTCCTTTTTACAGTCACAAGGCCATTGATACCAGACAAATTGATCATGCTCTAAATATAAGGATGCAATGGTTAACCTTTGTAAAGTTGGCACCTAGTGTACATCAAAGAATTGCTCCATCTAGAATATTGATGTTGTTGGATCATTTCCATCAAACTTTCTCATGTCAGTATTGGGAAGTTGGGTAGCCCTTGGTGACCATCCCTAATGACTTCCATTACTAGAATACTTTCCTCTTGGAATATTCTTATTCATGGAACATTTGACTTTGGTTTGCCACGGTTAACTATAGTTACCTTAGTTTGGCCATAATTGACTACTAGATGACCATGGTGTAATATGGTTGACTATGTTTGACTTCAACTATCACAAACCTACAAATTACAATAAAAAAATATTATTGTAATTTTTAGGCTTGTGACAGAATGGCATCAGACAATAGTTTACAACACTTGGCTTGAACAAGCCCAACAATGAAACTTTATTCCAATATGGTTTGAATCTCTTATGAATGGGAAGAGAATAATAACTTTGTTTTTGCTAGAAATTATGGTATATGTAGGAATGTATGTGGAAGAGGAATCTCATCCTAGGAATCCAGTGAACAATGAAGATGGTAATCTAAGGGAGGGTGAAATTTGAGTAAATCTTAATGAAATTCGAAATGAAAACCCATCTGGGTTACAACAAACTATTAAAGAAATAATAATAGAATTAAAAAGAGTTAAAGAAGATAATGAACGTATGATGAAAGCACGGGAGGAATTAAATAACGTTCTATTGTCTAAACTACATAGTAATGAAAGAGAGAAGAATAAAGAACCTGAACTTAACATGGAAAAAACTACACCTTAGAAATGTAAGGGAAGGAAACTGGAATTTTCCAAACACGAGACTGAATATTCAAGTGAGGAATCAACCAAGCACAATATAGAAAAACATCAATATTCTAGTGAAAGTAGTGACAAGAATCAAAAGAAGAAGAAATATAAACCTTATGAAGAAATTTCCGGAGAATTCAAAAAGATCAAACATCCTATGTTTAATGGAGAGATCAAGAAAGGGGAAGAAGCAAAAGCTTGCTTATCTGGAATGAAAAAATAATTCTAGATTTATAACTATTCTAATGAATTAAAGGAAAAAATGGCTATCTATAACTTAACAGGAAAATAAGACATCTGGTGGTAGGACATACAAAAAGTGAAAGGTATAAAATAATGCTATGTAACATGAAGACTGTTCAAGAAACATTTTAAACAAAAGTATCTTTCCTAACAATATTATGAAGACAAATCTAAGGAATTTTACGAATTAAGGTTAGGTGCCATGACCATGAAAGAACTCTATAGTAAATTCCTAAGTTTACTTCGTTATGTGCCTTATATAATAGGTGGAAAACCAAAATACAATGATTTCTCAGCTTCTTGACTCTTATGTTTAAAAAGAGGATTGAGTAAGACAATCCAAAAACGTTGGAAGAGGCAATGAGAAAAGAAAACTTCTGCTATGATCAGAATAAGAATAAAAGAGAAAATATACCTAACTGGAAAACTAAAAGACGTGACAACTTTTATGAAAGAAAGAATAATACTAATTTTTAAAAAAATATTGGGAATAATGACAGAGGGTATCAAGGCAATAATTATAAACGATTTAAACCACAAAACCCTACGACAAATGAAAGAGAACCACCCAGAAAATTTAATAAGAACAATGCACAGAGGGAACCACTAAAATGCTGGGAATGTGGCAAGGTACATTACTTTAATAACTTCCCCATAAGAAATATTTTTTTTAATAATGTTCACTAAATTCAAGAAGTTGCTACAGTTGGGGATATGACGAGAAGAATGCCCATAAATAGTGTTGCATTGGAGAAACAACAAGCATACCATCAAACTTCAAAGTTATGATAAAATGTCGAAATCAAAGTTATGATAAAAGGTCAACCCACTTCTATACTAATTGATCCATGTGCAAGTTTAAGTTATGTATCACCTAGGATTATATCATTGTGTAAATTATCACAAGATAAATTTGAAAAATCTTGTCTGGTACAACTAGCCACGGGTACCAAATAGAAGGTCAATAATTATGTGGAAAATTATGAATTATGATGAATGAATTGAATACACATGCTGATCTAAATATGCTACCATTAGGTTCTTATGATTTACTGATAGGAATGGACTAGTTAGAAAAACACAGGGTTATGTTAAACTGCTATGATAAAAATTTTACATGCATGGATGATAATGGCAATACAATTAATGTAAAAGGAATTCTTAGAAAGGTTACCATCATAGAAACCTATTTTCCTTGCAGATGAAAAGATCTGTATGTAAGGGATGCAAGGTTTTTGCAATCTATGTAATGGATGACAAGGATAAAGGTAACCAACTTAAAATAGAGGATATAGGGATCTTAAAAGATTTGAAGGACATCTTTCTGGAAGAAGTTCTTGGACTACCTCCAAAAAGGGACATAGACTTTACAATCAATATGGTACCATAAGAAAAAGCTCCATATTAGATGAATATAATAGAACTTAATGAACTTAAATCACAATTGCAAGAAATAAGTGATAACAAGTACATTCAACCTAGTGTTTCCCCTTCGGGAGCACTGGTCTTATTCGTAAACAAAAACGATGGCACTTTAATACTATGCATAGATTATCGGAAATTAAACAAGATGACTATTAAAAATCGATATTCTTTACCCTGAATAGACGATTTTTTCGATCAGTTCCGAGGGGAAACAATCTTCTCCAAAATTTAAGATCTAGATACCATCAGGTACATATCGAGGATGAAGACATCTTTGAAACTGCTTTTACAATCCGATATTCTCTTTACTAGTTCGTTATAATACCCTTTGGATTAACAAATGCACCTGCAACTTTTATGTGCTTAATTGATAGTATCTTGAGTAACTACTTAGACAAATTTGTAGTTGTCTTCATCGACGATATATTGATTTACTCAAAGAATAAACAGGAACACAAAGAACACCTAAGAATAATTTTACAAGTGTTAAGATAACAACAACTTTTTCTAAGTTTAGCAAGTGTGACTTCTTTAAAGACATAATTCAATATCTGACACGTAGTTTTTAAAGATGGAATATCAGTTGATCTAGATAAGATTAGGGCTATCACTGAATGGCTAGTTCCTAAGAATGTAACTGACATAAGATCATTAATGGGGATTACTAGCTATTATTGAACATTTATTGAATAATTTTCTAAGATATCCTACCCCATAACTTCACTGCGGAAGCAAGGTAAGAAATTTGATTGGAGTGAAAAGTGTACCTAAAGTTTTAATAAACTAAAACACATGTTAACCAAAACCCCTATCTTAAAAATTAATGATCATTTTAAGGATTTCGTTGTATGTATCGACACATGTAAGAAAGGATTAGGAGGGGTACAAATTTAAGAAAACCACATCGTGGCCTATGAGTCTAAAAAGTTTAAAAAACATGAGAAGAATTACACTACACACGACTTAGAACTGGTTGCAATAATACATGCACTAAAAATGTGGTGACACTACCTCATCGAAAGAAACTTTTTGTTGATGTCAGATAACATAAGCTTAAAGTACTTGTTTGACCAACAAAACCTTAATGCTAGACAAGATAGGTGGTTTCCATTTTAAGTGAATATGACTTTGAAATAAGACATATAAAAGGAAAAGAGAATAAGGTTGTGGATTTTTTAAGTCGTCACACAAACTTACTATTTGTGAGCAGTAGCTATGAATCATATTTAGAAAACAAGATCTCAACTGCATAAATTTTTTATAAAGAATATCAAAACCTAAAAGAAAAGACTGCAGAAAATGAAAGGAACCAAATAAAAATAGATCTTAGTCTAAATGGAAGAGGGTTACTACTACATAAAAATAGACTATATATACCAAATTCAACAGATATTAAATTAATAGTTATGGGTGCGTTACATAAATGACCATATTTAGGACACCCTGGATACTAGAAAATGATTACTATGATAAGAAATGACTTCTTTTGGTCTCATATGAAAATGAGATAGTAAAATATTTAGCATGCTCCATCGAATGCAAATAGGTAAAAAAAACACCAACATCCAACAGGGTTACTGCATCCACTACCCATTCTGAAATGGAAATGGGAAGTAATCAACATGGATTTCATAATAGGTTTACCTAGAAATTTTAAACAACATGACTCAATCATGGTCGTAGTGGAAAAATTAAGTAAAGCAACTAAATTTATTCTGATAAAATCTACTTATAAGGCTGTTAACATTGCTGATATATTTATGAAAGAAATTTTTAGGTTACATGATGTACCTAAGGTAATAATCTCAAATAGAGATGTAAAGTTTGCATGGAATTTTTGGAAAGCCTTGTTTAAAGGACTAGGCACACAATTAAATTTTAGCACTGCATATCATCCTCAAACGGATGGACAAAATAAAAGAGTAAACCATATTCTAGAAGACATACTTATAATGTATGTAATGGATAAACCTGTTAAGCGGAAAGATTACTTGCACTTAGTAGAGTTTTCTTACAATAATCATTTCCAAGTATCAGTTGGAATGAGTCCCTTTGAAATTCTGTATGGATGCAAATGTAAGACTCCACTTTTTTGGAGTAGTCCAGTCGACAGGTTAATGTCAGGTCCTGAGTTGTTAAAAGTTATAGAACTAATAGTGAAATAGATACAACAAAATTTGAAGGCTTCCCAAGATAGGAAAAAGAGTTATGCTGAATTGAAGAGAACACCTTGAGAGTTCCAGGTAGGAGAGCATGTATACATAAAGGTAAAACCCAAGAAAAGCTCCCTAATACTAGGACAATATTCAAAATTGGAACCCAGGTATTGCAGGCCATTTGAAATTTTGGCAAAAGTAGTACCGATAGCATACCAGTTATCCTTACCACCTACGATTGAAGTACATAATTTTTTTCATTTTTCCATTTTGAAGAAGTACATTCATGATGGTACTCATGTGATTGACTGGAATGCTATACAAGTGTTGGGGCCTGGAAATTCGTAGGCAACAACAGTAAAGGATTCTCCCCAATCAACGTTCCCAACTATCCCATTGACTGTTTGGTGTAGGGAATCCATCCGGTTTGTGGTCCGGCTACCATAGGTCAAGTTAACAAAACAAAGGGTTTTACCGGTTGCGGCCCGGTCCATCGAGTTTTTGTAATTTTGACTTAATGTATGCAATGCAAATGCTTAACTAACAAATGCAGGGTGATAAAAATGCAAGGAACTACACAATGTGATGCGCAGGTTCTTACCTCTCGTCTTAGGCTCACAAACATCTAAATCACATATGCAGCCATGAAGTAAATCAATTAACTATCCAATCACCTATCTATCTATCCCCGGGGAGCCAAAAGAATGAGTATTTGTTAGTAATGTGTGATTGCCATGTATGATAAACAGAAATTACAGATAGCTGATATTCATATTTACAACACATGAATGAGAAAAATATTCTAACAATCAGATAGCTAATTGTTATATAAGCAACATACATTACTCTTGGTGAACTTTCCACAAAAAATAAATCAGAAATCATTCAACAAGACATAGGCCACAAAGTCAGAACGATCTCACAATTCATGGACACAAGCTGAAAAATAAAGTAGTTCATTCTTCCGCCATCCATTGCATAACATTAGGAAATTTCACATCTCTTTCTCCAACAGGAAAACTGTAATTTTTTATTGCAAAAGGAAATAGTTCTTCTTACAACATGTCCTTCAGTCTTACTGGGGAAAAATCCCATTTCTCTTCTTAGTCTATTACATTTATACAAAAAAGAGTGAAATGGTTGGGCTGCCCAAAGTAGCCTTTGGGCTTCCCAACCTTTCATTTTCCCAACTTTTTTTTTTTACAAAATATTACAAAATATAAAGATGACCCATCCCTTACGAAGAGGGCCCAGCTTGGCTTTCTAGGAACTTCTTCCATGTTGCAGCTTCACTAGCAATGCCTTCAAAAGTGCTAGGCTCCAAAAACTGAATATTTATCTCAAATTTCTCGCCTTGATTCTTGATAGCCTCGATCCTTGATGGGCTCAAACGCAGCTGATATTCCAAAAATTGTACACTAAGGGCTGGGTGTCCCACATCATTCTTCAGAACTAGGTCATCAATAGCCTTGATCTGTTGTGTTCTGGCCTCTACATCCTGATATCTGCTCTACAATATCTCTATGAAGGTTTCATGGTCTGGGAACTCATCAAGCTTATGCTCAGCGTCTATCTAACACCGGTTGAATGTATTAAGGAGCCTCCTAAAGTATTCTGAGCATGCCCCCTGCATCCTTTTGACAGTCTTCTTGAAGTCTTTCGTGGTGCTGACAACGAACTATACTAGGTCATGATCTCTTTTGAGGGCTTGATGGTCTTTGGCTGGTAGCTTTGCTGGAGTCTCTGCATTGTTCTCCAGCCTTGCCATTCTGGCATTCAAAATTTCAAGAACTTCCTGGGATCTGTCGACGAAGTAGGAGGAGGTCTCCATGATTTCCCCTAACCAGTTGTCAATCTGAAGGACCTTACACCTTTCCTCTTCAAGAGCAATCTGTAGCTGGAGCATTCTAGCTTTCTGGGCCAAGATATTTTCTTTGAATGGCTGGAGCAATGAAGAGATCTGTTCTTGATGTTCCTTTATCAGATCTTGGGAGTGCATATCATTGGCTGTCAAGATGATCTTCTGCTGCTCTTCTAGCTCCTCCACCTTTGCTAGCAATCGCTCCTTCTCCTTCTTCAACTCTTGATCTTCTGCTTGCACTTGCTCAAGGTGTTCTTGTGTAGTCTCCTGAGCATGTCTCTCTTCATGTAGGGCCTGCAATTCAGCTTCAGCAGTCTTCATCTCCCTCTGTAAGTGTTCAAATTTCCGCTTTAACCTGTTTCCTTCCTCTCTCTCTCTCTCTTCAGGGTATCCTTCAGCTGAGCAGAAGATTTCTTGTATGACTCCAGTTCAGTCATCACCTTGTCTATGTTATCCTCTAAAGCATGTAGTATTGCAGTCCCGACCCTCAGGGTAAGCCTTGGATCTAGGTTTGTCCCTAGCGTGACAGCCGTATCTGTTATCATTTTGCCAGCCATTCCTTCTGCTTCTACCTTTCTTTTTGTCCTCTTCATTATTCTCTTGGTAGCCCTATCATACTAGACAGTATTGAAGTCAGGGACTTCTTCTCCCTTTTTCTGGATGAAAGGCACTAGCTGGAGCGTAGGGGCCACAGGGGTGCTAGCAGCGGGTACTTGAGAGGTCTGCACCTCGAGGTTTTCCTCCTCCTGGGTCTGCCCTGCTACTGTTTCAGAAACTGACTGTTGTGTCAACTTTATTCCTTCAGCCTCCTGCTTTTGGAGCTCCTCATCAAGCTTTCTCTTTGCTTCTTCAGCTGCTTGTCTAGATGCTTCCTCCGTTTCTTTGGCTGCTTCTTTTGCTATCTCAGCTGCTTCTTGGGAAGCTTTCCTTTTCTCTTCTTCTCCCATCTGCAGCCATTTTGCAGCCTCCTTTTCCAACCTTTGGGATTCTTCCTTTCTCCTTTTAGCCCCTTCTTCAGCCCTTTTCTGTTCATCACCTTTCCCACCTATGCTAGTGATTTTCTTCTTAAATCTTCTGTTTAGTGCCGTCATGTTTGGGGCATTCCGGAAGACAGATTCTTCCTTATCGAAATGATGGTTATATTCGAAAAACACCTTATGCTCTTTACAGTGCTCCACCACTTTACCGTGAGTATCATTCCTTTGGAAAGGCATCTCACCAAAATGGAACTTCCCTAGTTCCTCTATGAATTCGGCAGCTTGTTTCACCCTGGTGAATTTGTAGCTACCTAGCTTGAATGGTAAAGGAGGGTATGCAGTCTTCTTGTGTTGGAACAAGAAACTACCTATTCCGTCAATGAACACCTGCCTGACTGCCTCTTTATGGACTATATAATCCGTTGCATATTTGGGCAGCAGTAAAGGTGTCTTCGATCCTCCAAACATTTTGAAATACATGCCATTGTCAGTCAAGAAATAGTCTACATGTTCTTCTATTACCTGCATGGCACCTTCTGACATACAGTCACATTCCTTCTGAAAAATGAGCGTGTAGAGTGGCATAATGAAGTGCTCACAGACCTCTCTGTAATGACTATGGTACTGGTGAGCCCACAATGGTCTATAAGCGGCAGACACAGGCATTCTTTCCCTGTCCCAGATGCACTTGAGACCGGGGAAGGGCTGGTTGCACAATATGCAATCTATCAATATTAAACTCATGTAAAACTCGGACCTTTTCTGAGCTTCTCCTCCCAAGGCTGCAGCCAAGCAAGAGGAAAGATTGCTTGATACAAGGCTAGCCCAATTGAAGACTGTTCCTTGGGTTGCCACATGAAAGATAATAGGTATCCATTCCAGCTTGAAGAGTCTGCCATGAGCTCTCCCAAAGATCCTATTAAGCATCAGAGCTATAAACCTGTAGGGAGGGCTCAAGCTCACTGTATCATACTCATCGGTATGTCTATATCGCTAAAGCTTTCCTTGCAAGAGCATTTTCTTAAGAGTTTCCACCAGGTCCATTCTGATGCTGTTCAACCAATCGTCAGATAAGAAAACCTAGGCTTCTGGTAGGTGATAGGCCAACGCCACATATCCAGGGCTAAATGCAGCATAGCCCTATCCTTCAACGTTTCCTATGATCATTGTGGTTGTATTTACATGGGGCAAAATCCAGCCAATTACCTCAGAGCATGGGAACAGCTTTGGTCTGGTGGCAACTTTCATGATAGAAGACTTCTCTATGTTAGCATAGATAGATTCTTCTTCGAGGCCCGTGTCGGGAACCTCCCTGTGGGAAATCAATCTGTATATT
>LPNX011156957.1:66586-79124 GCA_001517045.1 Pseudotsuga menziesii
GATAAAATCGGCAATGACTTCTGCTGCTCGCAGAAAGATAATTAAATTAACTCGGCTATACATTTCGTTCTCTTTGGGGACTACTGCCACTCTGCTGTACTGGGAAAATGGGTAAAAATACACGTGACATCTATGGTGCTTACACCTCTGCGTTTTAGGTTAATAAACCACAACCCGCAACAGATCACGTCCAACCAGCTAGGGCTACAGAACGACGCAGCAAAACAGATGCTCAAGGGTGCGGGCAAAAATAATTTTTTTACTCAACAAAGGGGAAACCGCCACATGCCATAAAAAACCACTACAAACCCTCCCCCTGCTTCTCATCATCACACTTGGGGCAGCTAGGTGCAGGCGGCGAAACGACCGCTTGCACCAAGCCTCCATCTACTCTGTGCGGGGTTTGCAAACAAAGGCCACGGGCCAAAACAATTCTTTCACGGGTTAAAAAAAAAAAATGTCCCCAACCGCGAATAGTGGTTCCACAAAAGACTCCCCGATATATAGGCGCAAAACGCAGGGCGGAAAAGAAGAAATGACTACGGCAAACCTAACCATGGGTAGACCCCCGTACATATGTGAAACGGGGTTGGTAAAACACCTAACCGCAGCAAACATCACCAAAAACCTTGAACAGAACGAGGTATGGCAAGAACGACCTACCTGGCAGCGATGCGTAACTAACAGGGCGAAAGCAGTCGGGCTTCCTCAATTGACACCTGGGTGCGAGTACCGGCACGGTGGTCCACAAGCTTCGAGGGGTTGACAGCGCAAAATGATCACGACAGCTCGAGCAAAATAAAACAATAGAAAAACCCAATTATGTTCCCGTATATAACAAAGACTCGCACGTGCGACGGGTTTTAAATCGGACAAGAAACAATTTTGGATCGGAGGGTGAGAACTCAAAAACTTTCGCAACGGCGGAAAGCCACAACATCAACCCATCCACAATGGTGAGCAAGGCGCGCGAAAATAATGATCGAACGTTGGTAGCCTTTTGGGTCGGAAGTCAACAGCTTAAACTCTTCCGCATGGCGGACACTCATAACAAATCATTGTCCGCAACAATGGAGAGAGCGATGGTAAAAGGCTCCGATACACAGCCAAAAGAAAACCAAAAACATAAGTCGGAAAGAAAGAGAAAATCAAAACCCGAACTGATCCGCAACAGCGGAGGCTAGAAGTGAAGATCCGTCCACAATGGTGAACAAGGAAATGATCGTACCTTCTGACGTAGAACCAAAAACCATCCGCAATGGCGGAAAAAGACAAGGCAAAGACCTCCGCAACGGCGGGAAATTCAAATGAACCAACTTTCGATTCAGAATGGCTTCAAAGGTATTTAAAAGGCAACGATAAGCTTGATTATGCATGGGATTATTTTAAGCATTAAGGAAAACATCAGATCGATTGATAGAGCAACCCAAGCGCTGGAAACATTCCAAAAGTCATTAGACCCAAATAAGGAAGAAAATCGAACTAATTCAAAGTAGAGGAGGGTCCTAAATTTTTTTAGAATTTTGGGAAATTGTTGCAGCTGCAACAATTGGCGACTACCTGGTGAACTCCAGATCTCTGAACTAACTCCTTCCCAGTGCAATACTGTTCTGAATAAAAATGAAATCTTCTAGACGCTTGAATTCCTAAGCAGGCCAACTAATGCATTCTTTCTGGGAGATGGTAACATCAGAAACATTGCAAGTCTGAATAACTCTTTTGAGGCCAATTAAGTGAGGTTTATTTTTCCTGTCCTCAGGTAGTCTACAGTTTGGAAACCACAGGATTGTAACAGAGTGTAAACAGTATTATCCGTTTGTTCATCATTCCCATGCCAACTGCACTTTTGTGCCTTCTGAACTTTAGTTATTTTGATATGAGTCCTCCTGCAAGCCTTTCTTATTGAATTTTAATTCAGGATCCTCTATCCCATAGTGTCCTTTTGTGTGAACAAGATACTTCATATTTTAATTCATGGACGGAGAGGTTCTTGTGGCCATTTAGTACTTCATGCTTTGATATTTTGCTTTGATAGGTATTGCTTTCTTCCTTTCAGGAGTTTTGACTCTTAATAGATTTTATATTTTCTGAAATTATGGCATGGGATCATTTATATATGATATACCGTTTACCCCGCTTCCTCTCCGTGGGTCTTTTGCTGTCACCCCTTTGGGATTTTAAGATGTGAGGTGGATGGAGCCTCGAAATAGTATTCCAGACCTCTTTTACTTCTAAGTTATTTACAGGGGTTAAGTAAGACTTCAATGAATGCATTGCCAGTTAGGAAGACTGCCACTAGAAGACATTCTATACTTTAGAGCACAGTCCTTCACTCAAGATCCCAGTTAATAAAGAACCCTGATGTTTCCATTGCAACCAAAAATTTGCCTCTTTATTCAAAACCAAAAGAAAAGCTAGCAAAGCAGTAACTCAAAATAAAACAATATTAAATCAATTCGCGAAAGAAACAACCTCAAGCATCAAAGAAAACAAACAATTTATTTATGTACAAAGCAAATGAAAGAAAACTTTTGCCCACTCCTGAAAAAATATTTTTTTAAATCTAGAGAGTTAAAGGGTGGGCTGGAAAACAGACACGAGATATCTAACCATGGTCTAGCTGTGTTGTTTTTGAAACTGAACACATGTTTACAATTCTATAATCATCTTTTATAGCCTGAGCAATTCAAAGGAGCTCAAGCTGAGTGTCAGTCATATGATGGGGCGAAAGCAGTTGGGCTTCCTCAATTGACACCTGGGTGCGAGTACCGGCATGGTGGTCCACAAGCTTCGAGGGGTCGACAACGCAGGATGATCATGACAGCTCAAGAAAAATAAAACAATAGAAAAACCCAATGCCATTCTTGTATATAACAAATACTCGCACGTGCGAAGGGTTTTAAATCAGACGAGAAACAATTCTGGATCGGAGGGTGAGAACTCAAAACCTTCCGCAATGGCAGAAAGCCACAACATCAACCCGTCCACAATGGTGAGCAAGGCGCGTGAAAATAATGATCGAATGTCGGCGGCCTTTTGGGTTGGAAGTCAACAGCTTAAACTCTTCCGCACGGCGGACACTCATAACAAATCACCATCCGCAACGGCGGAGAGAGCGATGGTAAAAGGCTCTGATACATAGCCAAAAGAAAACCAAAAACACAAGTCGAAAAGAAAGAGAAAATAAAAAACCGAACTGATCCGCAACGGCGGAGGCCAAAAGCGAAGATCCGTCCGCAATGGCGGACAAGGAAATGATTGTACCTTCCGACGTAGAACCAAAAACCATCCGTAACGCCAGAAAAAGACAAGGCAAAGACCTCCGTAACGGCGGGAAATTCAAATGAACCAACTTTCGATTCAGAATGGCTTCAAAGGTATTTAAAAGGAAACGATAAGCTTGATTATGCATGGGATTATTTTAAGCATTAAGGAAAACATCAGATCGATTGATAGAGAAACCCAAGTGCTGGAAACGTTCCAAAAGTCATTAGACCGAAATAAGGAAGAAAATTGAACTAATTCAAAGTAGAGGAGGGTCCTAAATTTTTTTAGAATTTTGGGAAATTGTTGCAATTGCAACAACAGGTGGAACCTGAAGGAGAGTTTCAAGTGGGCCCGAAGCGTATTCTTGACAGGAGAGAGATTTTACTATGAAACCATACCATCGGATAAGTCAAGGTGCAATGGAAGCACCTTAGTCCGAAAGATTCCACTTGGGAATTGCAAAGTGATATGTAGGAGGCATATCTGGTCCTATTTCAAGATGAAATAATGGAAGAATAAAGGCAGAAAAATAATAACACTGAGGACGATGTTATACTCTAAGGGGAGGTGTATGTAACACATTGAATTAAAGAAAATTATTTTTATTTTGAATATTTTATTTTTAAATATTTTGACAAGAAAGTCAAAAATATATGTAATGGATTATTCTTATTTATTAATTAAAAATACTGAAAGGAATAAAAAATGAAATAGTTGTTGAAAGAGTGTTTGCTGACCCAGAAGGGGAAAAGACAAGTGGAAAAAGATGCCAAGTGAGAACTCAAGTGATGCAGGAGACATCCTCCCCAATATCAGGTCAAAAATCCTTGTGGAGTGCTAAAGAGCAGGAGGCTCATAAATGACCAACTCCTAGGCAAAATACTATATAATAGTATGTCCATTTAATAAGCAGGAGGCTAGCAGTGTATAGGGAATTGATCTATGAATGCAAGAGATGGTGCATTGCTAAGATTTTGTCCTTGTGGTTCAACAAACAAGCTTGGGGGTTCTGGAGCAAGTGAGACTTCAATGCTCTAGGAGTTAGTTGGGAGGAATGGTTGTTTCCATTCTGTTTTCTTGACAGTGGTGTCAGGTTCGTTATTATACTTCTTATATGTTCTAGACTTGTTTAAAGTAAAATTTTAAGTTAATTATGAATCTTATTTACATTTTTACAGTAATTGTATAATGCATATGTTCCTATTATCTTCTCTATTTTATGTTATTATGTAATGTAAACTGATCTTAATTAGAAGTCGTATATTTATGATCTTAATATTATACGACAAATTTATGTTTTGGGCTTCCATACCTGAATCAAATATTCTTATAATAATGGTTGTAATGTTAGTGTAATTACGAAATCTAAATGAAGAACTGTCATTGAGCTGGTTAAATGTTCTAATTTATGCTTGCTTATGTTCTATTACAGTATTTTAAATGGATTTATTTCAACTAACCATTTTCTTATAAGTTAATGGATTCCTACATAGCTAGAATTTGTCTTTTTATTTTTAAACCATATCAATTTAAAATGTTATTTCAAACAAGAATCACATTGTTAGAGATCCTATGGCTAGAGACGATTCCCTATATCTATTCTGTTGAATGGCTTATTCACAGAAAGACAATTCTAATATATAAACAATAAACAAAAGAGTATCAACTGATACTTTTAAAACAGAGTAAGATCCAAGAGGATTCTTCTTTTAAAAGAAACAAATCCATAAGTCGCAAAACTACTCTAAGTAGTGTAGAGAAAAAATCAAGTGAAAAACATCTCTTCTTGTAAATTTGAGCATATAGATCTGTAGACAAATACACAACTCACAAAAAAGATCTCATAATTTACTCAGCAATTGAAGAATGAAATAGTGCACAAGGCTTGCAGCTGTGAATGCTTTCATTAATCAAAAAAAGTAATTTAGATGATAATTACAATAATGTAAAATGGCTTTAATAGCCACAAGCAATTCGAATCCACATGAGGACGTTCGAATTGATTAGACTCTACTTGACCGTAGGTAACCAAGACTTTGTCTAAATCACTATTGGAGGACCCAGTAGTTAACTGTCCTTGTCTAAATCATAACAGGAGTTCATCGGAGCTTTAAAACACAACCAAGTGTTACATTTAGTGTTGACTAATGGTTAACTGACTGTGGTAGGTGAGAAATGCACCCCACATGTGTGCAATCAATGAAACCTAGCGCTAACTGATTGTAGAGGGCTAGAACTGAATGTAACTAACTCCTAACTTGGCTTGACTAGTCATTAACTGAAGTGAACTGACCTTGGTTGGTTTCGGCACTCCCAGTTGCTTCCTAAATTGTAGGGATTGATCTAGGAGACTCCTGAACTTATGCAATCAAGTGAAATAAGTGGTAGTGAGCCTCAATTAGTGTTCCCCACACTTTGGTAACTGAAACATGTGCCCCAATTAGGTCAAGTTTACCCAATGGTGCTAATGACTATAAATAGACTGGATGGACTCCCGATTTAGACATGACTCCCGATTTAGACATATGCCAAATTTGGACAAGGGAGAATTAATAATCCTAACACCCCTCCTGAATGCTAACTTGGACAAACTGTGGGCCCTGGTAACTAAGACCATAGGTCACCCATTACATCAAGTAAAATAAAGTAACTGCTCAATACAAGAAGCTAGGGCAAAAACCACATGGGAAAAAATCCCTCCTTCTAGCTAAGCAGGTAGAATCAGGTCTCAAGTTTGAAAAACTTGAAAATATGTTGCTGTAATCTTCATCTCTGTGAGGTAGTGAAGCAGCATGCATGGTGTGCTGTGCACAGGTATTATGGGGCCTGGCATGTATACTTCTCCTTTTTCTCCAAAAATGATGATGGAAGGAAGGAGGAATGTAACTTTTGTCTCTTGCTGAATGAAGAGGTGTATGATCATATCCATTCTTCTAAATGCAGTAAGACTGAGCCCTTGCCATATTGCATCTTATAGGAAGTCTATTACATATCTCTAAAGGAGGCAAAATAGTATGGCATAGCGCAAGAGTCTTTCCTTTTTGAGTGTCAGGTGAGTTTCCAGTCATCTTCCTAGCTTCCAGTTTGGAAGTAGGGACTGAATCTAGATCTGAGTCACCCTGAATCTTAATGTCATAAACTGATATAGATGGATCTGCAATACTAGTAGAAGCTGCAAAAGAAGTAGATGCAATGGTTTTACCTTCCCTTGCAGGTGGCTGCTGAGAGTGCACAGGTTCTGAAGGAGGCATGAAATGTGAGAACTCATATGATCTTGAAGCATGATTCGCAATACCCTTTGCTATGATGCTCCCAGTAGAGATATCTGTGATCTCCACTAAGTCAGGACCAAAGATCACTCGCTTTGGAGATCCAGTATGGGTCATCTGATAGACAGATAATAGGTTTGAACCCAGGGAGGGAACACACAACACATCTTTGAACCTTCCATGTTCAAGTCGGATAGAGCCCTTCCCTTTGGTTTGGACTTTACTGTTATTGCCCATCTGAATACTAGGACCATCAAAGGACTGAAAAGAAGAGAATGATTCTATGGATGTAGCCATATGGTTGGAAGCTCCAGAATCAATGAGGAAGGCAGGTGTTGATGTGCAGCAAGCTTTCAGTGCATGTCCTTTCCTTTGGTATTCTTCTTCTTCTTCTTCAGATTCTTCCTTCCTTGCGCTAGCAGGTACAGAAATGTTGTGCCTTTTCAAAATAAGAGCCATTTCATCAACTTGTCTTCTAAAACAGGAGCTTTTTGAATGGAATCCCCTTCCATAGTAAGGGCAGAGGACCTTGCCTTTTCCATTCTTCTTGCTTCTCTTCGAACTTGAAGGTTCTTTTGACTGTTCAGATGCATCTCTTTGCTTCCCTCTGTCATTCGCTACCTTATCTCCTCTTGCAACAAGAGCTAGATATTTGGGAGATCGAATGATCCCCATTTGGATCAATTTATCATTCTCAGAAATAAGAGATTGAATGAAAGCATTTAGAGTGGGCATCTTCCAATTTGGAGTAGTGAGCCTTACTGTTTGGAAGGTGGATAGAAAGACTGAGTAGTCTGAATTGAGCTTTGTGAGAATAGCAAGGATGAGCTGATATTCATCCTTCTTCACTTTGCATTGCTTCAATTGATATATCAGGTTCTTGAACTTTGAGAAGAATTCATTTAGAGATTCAAAATTTGATGGATTGAGAGTAATCAGATCATTTTCTAGCTGATGGATCCTCATCTCATCATGCTTATCAAACAAGGAAGCAAGCTTGTCCCAAACCTCCTTGGGAGTGTCCAAGTCTTCGATGTGAAATTGAAGATCCCTAGAGACTGAGAATTGCATGAGTCCAATGGCTTCATCAAGCATGTTCATGTACTTAGCTTTGTCTTTATCTGATTCTGGCTCTTCCTCTGTTTCTTCTATGAGTCTAAAGAGATGCTTGGTGCGGAGCAATACTTTCATGTCATCCTTCCACTGGTGATAGTTGAAGGGAGTGAGAGGCTCTATTTGATGAGCCATTTCGAAGTAATAGGAAGAATTGAGCTGCTGTAGCGAATGCTTTAAGAAAAGCTGATAACCTGTCACACAATCAAACAAACAAAATGATCCGGTTGGAGATCTGAGGAGGAGAGGAGTCTTGTCCACTGAGGCTCTGATACCATGTAAATTTGAGCATATAGATCTGTAGACAAATACACAACTCACAAAGAAGATCTCACAATTTACTCAGCAATTGAAGAATGAAACAGTGCAAAAGGCTTGCAGCTGTGAATGCTTTCATTAATCAAAAAAAGTAATTCAGATGATAATTACAATAATGTAAAATGGCTTTAATAGCCACAAGCAATTCGAATCCACATGAGGAATTTCGAATTGATTAGACTCTACTTGACTGTAGGTAACCAAGACTTTGTCTAAATCACTATCGGAGGACCCAGTAGTTAACTGTCCTTGTCTAAATCATAACCGGAGTTCATCGGAGCTTTAAAACACAACCAAGTGTTACATTTAGTATTGACTAATGGTTAACTGACTGTGGTAGGTGAGAAATGCACCCCACATGTGTGCAATCAATTAAACCTAGCACTAACTGAATGTAGAGGGCTAGAACTGAATGTAACTAACTCCTAACTTGGCTTGACTAGTCATTAACTGAAGTGAACTGACCTTGGTTGGTTTTGGCACTCCCAGTTGCTTCCTAAATTGTAGGGACTGATCTAGGAGACTCCTAAACTTATGCAATCAAGTGCAATAAGTGGCAGTGAGCCTCAATTAGTGTTCCCCACACTTTGGTAACTGAAACATGTGCCCCAATTAGGTCAAGTTTACCCAATGGTGCTAACGACTATAAATAGACTGGATGGACTCCCGATTTAGACATATGACCTAATTTGGACAAGGGAGGATTAATAATCCTAACACTTATATCCCAAAACCATCCAAATGCAGATCGAGATGGTTTCTTCCATTCAAAACCATCCTTGGCGATGGGGGGGAGTAAGGTTTTAAGAAACCAATCTAGGAGGATCTTATCATCTAACTGGATTTTACACAAGCTATGACGACGAAGCCACTCATGGATATGATATGTGATATGGGTAGCGGTGTTCTATCGATAGGATAATAGGATTTCCATGACCTCATCGTAATAGACAGGTAGTTGGAAGTACTAGAGAAACATCAAGGCTAACGAGGAAAATTCAGGATGAGTAGCATGGGGTAGCTTGATATACCATTTAGCTACAACACTAGTGAGTGTGTGCTGGAATCACCACAATCAGAAAGAATCATCCACTATGCTGTTAGAGGAACACTATAAGTGGAATAACATAATGTGGTTTTTGGGGTCTTCTCCCACCTTTCCATCAAACCCTACAGATGTATTATGGGAGTTTGGTAGGCATGGGAGGCCCCACAATGTGTCATGACAGATGTGGTCATTTTTCAACCATGCCAAGTTAGGCAGGTTGAGGCAAGCCATAAATGGTATACTAGGAACAAGACTAGATCGAGGAGGGCCAACAATGGTGCTTGGATCGACATGCATGTAGTTGCCGCGTGAAAATGGGGGGTGGTATTGTTGACTTCTGATAGTAGGATTAGTCATAGGAATGGTGTGAATATATGGCATGGTGGTAGAAGGGCCAATGCCACCATGAATAAATGAAGGTACAGTATGAACCATGGTGGCTGGAGTGGATCCACCACTAGTGGGTAGTAGACGAGAAGCAGTGTGTGTGTTTGTAAGGGGCCCATTAGAAACATGACTTGTAGGTCTGACAAAAGGGATACCTGATATGACGGGTGGAGTGGTCACGATTCCATTATCGACCACCCCCCTTGAAAGGGGTTTGGAGATGCACCAGCCATGGGGCTAGATGGGGCGATGAACAAGGTAGGTTTGGATGGATAGGAATCTGAATTAGAATTTGATGCAGTGTATGTATCTGAAGGCAGTGAATGATGTTGAATATGGGTCTTACGCTGGTAGTTTAAGGAACTGAACTGAGGGGTACGCCCCCTAAGTTTATGCGAGTAGCGTGATGGAGAAATGATGACATCATGGTGTGTTGTATGATGAATGGAGGATCAAGAGTGTGAAACACAAGCTCAAAATTCCAACTGCAACTGAGTGTGCCGAAGGAGAGATGAGAAATGGTGGCTTATAGGAAAAAAATAAAGCTATAAAATCCAACAGTAACAGTGTGTAACAATAGGTGAGTCTACTACTAAATGACCAGAAATCCAACAAGAAGCATTACCTAGAAATAAAATAACGCACTAAACTATGGGGTATAAGTGTAAGCAAACTCCTAGCTACAAGATGGAAACCTCTAAAAAATTGTATCCTTTGCTCGGTGGTCAAATTCACAATCAGATAATACAAAATGGAAGAACTAGAGGATAAGAGAATCCCACTACCGAGAGGGAGCTCGGGTAAAAGAGTCCTAAAAGACTGGAAACTAGGCTACCCCATTCATGACACTGATGGTTTCCTGGCACTTGAACCCTTTGGTCCTCAACAACTGATATGGTCCTCAGCATGAATGAGGAGGACTATGAAGGGTTAACCTTTGATGCAGAATGGAGTGCAGTATTCAACCCTGACTTTTAGAACCCCTTGATTGTGGCTTACTCCTTTAGAGTGGGGGTACTCCCCATAGACCGGTTGTGACTGTGTCAACAAGTACTAGAGGATTTTGGTACCCTAGAGCAAAAAATATATGTCTCAAATGTAAGTGACGAAGGGGTGTTATTTGGATTCCTATACCTAGTGTCCTAACCTAACTACAATATTTTTTTGGTCCTCAAATGAGGTTACAATGTTGGTTGAGTTAAGTTAAATTTTAGGCTTAGCTTGGGGCCATGAACCAAGAGTTTTACTTTAGGGTATGAGACGTGTGCACAAGTGATGTGTAACCCTAGCAATCTCATGACTGAGATAGAAATGAATGAAAATAAATAACAATAAATGACAGTAAATATTTTTCAAAACAACTAATTCCTCCAGCAAACAAAATGTACACAAGTAAATGAGCGCATAAGGAATGTAACAGGATATAGGAAACACACTGTGGGTCTCAAATAACAAGCTTGATTAAGGGGGATCACATACAAGGGAAATAAGATAAAAAAAAATAGGGGGCTGCAAGCAATCAGATATGGAAGAAAATAGTCGGGGAAGGGGTAGAACATAGACAAAGGGTCTGGAAATGGTCTCAAAGACCGGAAGGACTGAAAAAACTGTAGGTTTCACTTATCAGTGGAACAGGTGCGTTCGAGGTCACATAGAAATATAAAATACTTGTGATTGGTGACAAAAATCAGTAGAAACACTTAGGTCACACAAAACTGGGGTTTCTGCGTAATAGCTCGCACAAAATAGGGAAACAATAGCGACTGGGATCGCTCTAGAAGCCTAGAAAAGTGCGATATATAGTTTTGGTCCAGGTCACACTTATCAAGGAAAAATGAATGATGTAGGTCGCGCTTATTGGGAAAAAAGGTCAGATCTAGGTCATAGTTTTCTACCGGATAGGTGCGATCTGACCATAACTGAGGGTTTTTAAGAAAAAAATATCGGCTTGGGCCATGGGGTCAGACACTATGACAATACTAGTTTGGATCTTCTATAGGGGGGTCATATCTGTGACGTCTGATGGTACCCAAGTAGATAAAACCAACAAAAACATTTGCAAAAATAGATCCAAGGGGATCGAGTGAGTGGATTTTCCAAAACTGTAGTGGGGATTTATCCCATACTACATGAAAAAACACCTACCTTGGATCAATCGGATTAAAGGGTAGAGTTCATGGTGCAAAGGATTTCTCAATCTCGACTTATAACAAAACAACAACAATAATTGAATATTTTTAATCTAATTAATGCAACCAAATAACAAAAAATACCTTTAAAATGGGCCACTGCAGCATAATAAGGAAATGGTTTGTAGTCTCCCACGATCCTGGTCTTCGTGTATCTCAAACAAAGGGTTGTCACCAGAAAAAGGATTAAGGGTTGCACGGAGAGAACTTGACATGCAACGTGGGATAGTTGGCTAAAGGATGACATGGACAAAAGGTTCTATAAAATGTAAGGGATGTCCAAAAGTTGGGAATATGATGAAAAGTTGAAAAGTTAAGGAATGTTTGTGGGGAGACCTTCACAATGTATTTATAACGTGATCCAAGGTTTTATGACCCATAGTATTTTATTGTGGTTTTATGACCCATAGTATTTTATTGTGCATGGAATTTATCCATTGCTTTTTACCCATTCTCATTTTAGGTATTTTTGGTCCTTTTTGGAGAGAGTGGGGTTATGTCACAATAAATGCTAAACTTCCCTGTATTTATGGGGGAAGGAATAATAATGTTTTGGAACAATTTTGGGGAAATTCAGTTGTGAAGGTCAAAACAGAGGAAATCAGGGTGGGACTATGATGTATAATTTTGTTTTGGAACATAGAGAGCTATGTGGACACTACTATATTTCGATCCAAAATCCGACGGTTTTTTCCGACGGCGAGTGGATTTTTTATTTTAACAGTGCCAAAAATCAGGAAGATAATTTTTTTTTTTGAAATGGTGGTGATCAGCGTCGCTTAAGCAACGGCTAGGCTTGATAAGCGTCGCTTAAGCGACGGATAGGCTTGCAAGCGTCGCTTAAGCGATGGATATCCTCCTAAGCGTCGCTTAAGCGACGGCGCTTAAATTACTCATTCATTTAATAATGTCTTATCAATCATTTAATAATTTGTCGTAATTGGTTA
>LPNX011156991.1:0-27596 GCA_001517045.1 Pseudotsuga menziesii
TTTGTTATCTTTTAGAAAATTGAAATGCATAGAGAGTTAGCCCATCATTTTATGTTAGTCTCCAAACGTATTGGAATAGCCGATGGATTTTGGTACCACACTAATATAATGTTACTCAATAATTGAAATAAAATATAACAAAAATGAAGGTGGGGGTTTGGGATCTAGGAAACTAACAGGCAAAGAGGGAAGTATTCATGATGTGGCCACATGTCGATACTAAGTCGTTTAGTGGAAGCATACATTGTCAAATCTAAAGAAATTATTAGTTTTGGAGATCAGTTAAAAAAGGACATTACATGTATACTCGAAAAGAGACATTTGTCGGTGGACATAACCTATCATCGACATCATGCTCTTAATTATCTATTGAGGGGAAGTCACTCACTTATTTGGCTAGAGGAAAGGAGTTTCCTTTGTCTTCAATATTCACTTTACTTCTAGGAGAGGCCTTCCTTTTCGATATTCACTAGAGATTGCAACTTGGACAGGAATCTTTTGAGAAGAGGTAAAATCCATTTCTTGTTACCATATCCTAATCTATATTTAATATACTTCACTTTTCTAGGAATTCACGAGGTGTTGTGAAAATAATCCATGTGCATCTAGCAGTAGAGTACCTTCTTATAATTCTTGTAACATGTTACTGAATAGACCTAGTACTACTACAACCATATGTCCAAGATTCTAGTTAGGCATGCTTTAAAGGTAATGCATGGAACTTCTGTCTTCCAGCAAAGGTAGTTCTGGAATTTTATGTCAGCCCTAAAAAATTTATGAACGCCAGAAAACATGGTAGTCCAATAGTACCAAAATGTTATAATTTTATGAGTTCTATCCCTTGCTACAAAATTACCTATGTAAATTCCCTGGTGCATGTCTTGGATCAGATATTCAATCTCATCTTCCATCATGCATTTGAGATTTTAAATATGTTTATCATAGAGTATCTAGACTTGAGTAGATAAATCTTTATCCAACATGCTATTTATTTGTTTCTATTTGTATATGTTTTAATTTCAGAATGTTAAATTATAAATAGTATGTGCTCAGAAAAATATCAATTTTACATGTAATGTAGTTATATTTAGTATCCTCAACCTCCCAAAACAAATGAGTGATAGGGTCTTTAAGAACTAACTCAGGTCATGTATGTGCTTTATTGGTTGATAAGCTATAATTAAACAAAAACAAAGTGAAATTATAGGAAAACAAAAGTTAATCTTTGTATGAAAGAATAGAATATAAGTCCTCATAAGCATGATGCTATGATGGCTGTTAATTTTTTTCCTGAAGAACAGAACCACTAGATTTGTGAGTAGGATCCATCCAGCTATGACAAAAAACACTAGAACTAAGAGAACAACCACCTATCATTACTATGATAAATAAGGAGGAAACGAGTCCAAAGCTTCAAAGTAAATAACACCCCAAATACTTTGACGAGATCCTACGCTAACTTGCGAAGAAAGAAACACTAAAATTTGCATTCTAAAAAGGGTGTTGTTGTACAGGAATAAACACCTTATTACCAAAGGTCTGGGGTTACCAACATACTCATGAAACTTGCAGGAAATCGACTCTAAAGTGTAGTAAAGGAAATAGGAGGATTGAAAAGACTCACCCGATTCACGATGGTTGATCC
Source organism: Pseudotsuga menziesii (assembly GCA_001517045.1). NCBI lineage: Eukaryota > Viridiplantae > Streptophyta > Pinopsida > Pinales > Pinaceae > Pseudotsuga > Pseudotsuga menziesii. The sequence goes on from LPNX011156991.1 coordinate 1,646, forward strand.
TAGATTATCCTCTTCTGCTCTGCTTCTCCTCCAAAGCCTTCAGGGATGCTTCTCCTTCACTTGTCAAGAGTCAATCCTCCAAATACAAGATGATACATATATATAAACAGGTTAGATAAATCATATACAAAGTGCTGAATCATAAGTATTTATCAAACCACAATATATGAGAGACATTCAAGACACATATGGAAGAAAGATTCTCTTTATTAACAATAATAAAAGAGTTTAGATTACAACCCAACGCCTGAGACAAGGAATCCTCTACAACCAAAGGATTCTGAGTTCCACTGCTCCAAAGACTTCTGAGTAAACTCCACCAGCATAACTTTGCTCTCCAAGTGTATGTTATTAAAACCCTCCCCAAGGCCTGTATTTATACTTGGTGAAATAAGGTAGTTTCGAAGGTTGAGGAGGTTGAGACAGTTAAGGTGATTAAGGTTAAATGCTTAACTAATCTCAATTAATCGCAAGTTTTTATTTTTAATGTCAAAGGAAGGTGTATATGGGTATCAATACTTGCAACCCGCGTATGGCACACGAGTTGCTCGAAGGGTAACCCACGTATAGATCTATATGCAAGATGCAATAATCGACACTCACATATAACACGCGAGTTGCATATAAGAAGAGTCACGTACAGGACTTGACATATTTAAAAGGTAAAAATAACCAGCTGGATGGATGATAAATGTAGTTCATAATAATCCCATCTATAGTGTTTTGGGCAACCCTCAATCCATAAATTTCCTTTTGTGTGCCAACATAGCAAATGTCGACACTCGGATGGAGAGGTGTCATTCAGGTGGATAACAGATGCCCCCTAATGTGTGAGGTTAGAGGGAAATGATGGCTGAAATACATTATAATATTTATCTTTGGAGAACTCAGAAATCCAATGGAGCAGAGAGAGTACTTGAAACAAATACATAGTAATTTCATATACAAGGTTACATCTAAGGATGCTATGTTCAATTTACTGGAACACTAGCTCCTTTACAATATTTGAGTACATGATATGATACGGGTATGAAACCACGTATATTACAAAGGTGGATCGAAGCCAAAATATACAATAATAATGAGTCTTCAAAGATCTGGAAGCTGTGTATATGAATAGAACATAATCTTGCGCAACTTAGTCCATAGGTGAGGAACTAAGGTCTTCATAAATAATCCCAAAGAACCAGTACAATCCAAGCCATGTGAATAAGGGTAAGCTGAAGTCGAACATGGAAAGGATTCAACAGTTTGTCAATCAATAGGTGATAATCGACAACTAAAGCAAAGGAATTCACCAATGATAAAAGTTAATCCTGAGGTACGATCGTCAAAAATCTAAGTCTTCGTCATCAGGAAGTACTAAAACGAAACCATGCTGTGATAAGGAAGGCAATAGATCCTCCAACGGATCATAAGAGTGACTAGAAACTGGGCAAAAGAAGGGAGACACAAGAGATAATAGATATAACAATGATGGGATCAGGCTATAGATCAGACATTGGGTGAAGTCCTTGAACAATGAGCACAACATAGAGATGACCCAAGGAAATGTAAACTTATAGATAGAACAACTAGACCTATCTGTCATGTAGGAGACATGATCAGATTCCCTAGGTAAAATGGACAAGAGGAGGAGTAAGAAACTCAAAGTAATAGCTGAATAGAAAAGTAATCACTGAGACATGGATATCGGAAAAAACAAAGAGTGCTATGTTCAAAGAGGACATGCCGCCATTACTGAAAACAAGAGAAAATTTCTTCCTTACCTTCCCTGTTAAATTTTAATGAGTCCAGGAAAGTTAACTCGGATCCCTCTTCATTTTTTAATAATCTTGAAGAGACAAGAAAATAATGCTTGATAGTGTCACTGATTCATGGATTTAATGAGCCCGAACTAGTACATGCTCAGTTGGTGTTTTCACATTTAGAGAGTTTGAAAACTCCAAAGAAGACTCCAGGGGGGTCCTTTTTCATCCAATTTAGTCTCCTGAGACTGAAAAAGTATAAAACATACCACAGAAGAACTCTCTTAACTTCCAGAGAAGAAAAGGTGAACCTTTTTCGTATTTAGTCAGGGAGGCCCAAAAAAGGTTAAATTACCACCTACCCAACGCTCCTTCCAAAACATCATAAGATAGCTTGAGTTTTACGAGTGTGAAGGAAAGCAAGATCACTCAGAAAGATCCATTTAGTTAAGAGAAATGGGGCTTACAACAATAAACTCGTTGATTTGTTCTTAAGTGTTTAGCGAGCATGACAAGGACACATAGTACACTCGAAATCTTTTTCATGTTTAGGTCCAGAGCACGAAAAAGAGAAAACTAAGCTCAAACAAGGTGTTCCTTTTCGTAAATTTAATCCCTTAGGTCCGGAAAAGTGATAAACCTATACCTGAGAATACTCTTCTCAATTCAAAAAGAAAAGAGAGAGATCCTTTCTCATATTATTCTGCATGGTCCGAGAAAGAGATAACCTACCACCAATGCGGATGCCCATTCACATATTCTTAATGAGCTTGAACGGGCGAGTTAACTTGGCAGTCAAGTCTATTTTGAAGGAGTCAAACCTGGGCCTAAAGAAACTCCATAAGGGTGGGGAGTCCTATAAAGGGATAGCTTGTAAAAAGCGATTCAAAAGAATCTCTATTTGATGTGTAAAATAGCTAAAATGTAACTCCGTCAACCCCATGGTAAGGAAAATACACACATTTTTTTTCTTCTTTAATAATCATATGAAAATAAAAATCTTATAGTCGTTATAAAAATATCAAAATCAAATTTACAATACCTTATGATATAGGTTATCACCCATCTTCTTTTATTTTATAAAACATACTTTATTAAAATACTCTCAACTTTCAACATCTATTAAAATGTGAAAATTAAACATTGTTGTAAAATAAAATAAAATAAAAACCTATTCTATATATATATATATATATTTAAACGTCCATAAAAGAAATATATTTTCCACCAGATTACCATCAATAAAGTTTTCATCATCCAATTAATATTAACCCCAACTTAAACTAGCATCATGCTCTATACTATTTAATAGAGTTAATATCCAAAACAAATATAGAAATTAGAGCCACATTTTGAGGATCGTGATAATAAAGTTAAGTTATTAGTTAAATGTCCATCGTGAGTTTGAGGATATAATAAATAAAGTAAACTTAACTTATACAAATTGTATTACACACTCTTACATGGGAATTGATTTTTGTTTTGTCTTGCAGGTCTGAAAACTAAACCTGGAGGTATACGACCTAAGCTCACTTGAAGTAATAAGAGAGTTCTCTAAGTAACCATTAATTATAAGATATATTTTTTTCTTCTTCTTTGCAGGACGATGTTTGCGTCCGCAACCACACCAGCGTGGTCATTCATAGATATATTTGCATGACAGTAAATTGTATTACAGTGTGGTCATGCATGACAGTAAATTGTATTATTCTGGTACATCTAATTAATTCAAAGGGCGATTAGAAGACTGAACTACTTTCCTTAACGTTATAATAGAGACGTTTCTATCTTCCTTTAGGTAAATCGAGGCATATGTTTTCTAAAGTAACGCACCGAGTTTTACTGTCATTGGAAGAGTAAATTCTTCCAGATCCAACGCTGATTGCTCTTCACGCTGGATTGCAATGTCTTGACGCATTTTCAAAATCTATTGTTCCAATAAAACAAAACACTCAATCACTCAAAAAAGGTTTCCAAATATTATCAGTTTATAATTGGGCTGCCAAGAAATCAGCGACTGACTGACTGATGCATCTATATTGATCGCGGCAAGATTCATGGAGCACTATGTGAATAGATTCTTCCATACTTTATATATTTTTTGCCGACAAACTCCATAATTTATTTGAATCAATTCAATAATTTTCATGGGATCTCTTGTCAGATCTCCCAAATTGATTTGCATGTAATATAATTAACATTGTGAACTGTTACAGCCTGATCAGCAAACTATATGCTTTACATATGCACGTCTCTGGAGGTTAACTTAACTGTAATTAATTATCAACCATTTGATGTTAAATTACAATGGGATCCTGCAACCTTTGAGGACCCACGCGTTTGCTACATAAACCAAGGAAAGTGGATCAGGTTCAAAAAAAAAAATTTACAACACAGTCCCAAAATGGGCCTACTCCTAGACACAAGAGCAATCGTTCTAACAGTCTGCCACGATTTGAACATGATTACATTAAAACAAGCAACCTGAGGTTTGAAATTGCCAGCGAAGTGGTCCAGAATAGAACTCACACACACAGGTCGCTACAAACATTCCTAGAAAATAAAAAGAAAACACCAGATCAGTCAATTAAATGTTGATGGTCTATGTTTTGAGATCCACAACATTTGAATTAAATTGTAGGCAACTATTTCGATCCACCAGAAACATGTGTGCAGCATAAATTCATGATGAGGGCCAAAGCTAAAATAAATCGATCACAGGCATCAACGCCATAAAATAAAAAGAATAAGATTATCAATTATAGAAAATATAGGAAATGAAAGCGTATTCATATTGGTTTGGAGGAGCCCGCAAGCAAAAACATTAACATGAATTTTGGCATCAATGATACACTTCCAGATCCAAGTCGATGGTGTATAAACAACCATTTATTTGACTTAAATAAAAAAAAACGGGGGAAGCGAGCATCAAATCGTAGGCATCCATGATACAGAAACGCAGACATCAAGTTTTTCCATCTCATGTAGATCACAGCAATATATCCAGTTCCATTCAAACACTGATAACTATAAACAACAATGCAGACAAACTGTTCGGGTTTAGAAATCGAATTTGTCCTTTAGATAGCAGAGAAATGAATGCATTCAAATATAATATTCCATCTCCATTGCTGGAATACTACGAAGGAATTTACTTACAGATCAGATTACAAACATAAATATAAATCCAGCCACCATGCAAGAATATAAACAGAAATCTAAATGCGGCCACCCAGGCATATGAACAGAAATTTAAATCCAGATCTCATAAAAAATGCAAATCCAGATCTATAAATAAATACAAATACAGATCTAAAATAAAGATCCAGTTCTATAATAAACTACAGAGGCAGATCTAAAATACAATCTAGATCTATAAATAAATAAAGACATGCGTCTACAATAAAATTCAAATGCCCATTCATGGATCTTTAACAATACATTTCAAGAATTATAACAACAATTTAACAATCCATAAAAACCTGAGTATCTTTGTACAGGATTTTTCTTTCTGAGGTTGCCGCACCACGAACTTTGTTAGGTTCCCACGAATGTCGATCAGTTCCCAATCACAAGAGATCCACCGGTTGACCTCCCTACCATTCCAATGGGTACTCTCCTTCCCCAAGGACCCCGGAGCTGAATGGGGTTGCAGGAAGAAGTACCCAAGCACGATCAGAGTGTGTAGAATCACTAAGGGCCTCCCAACCCTGTTCACACCTGATGAACCAAACTCTCTACAGTCACCATCCACCTCTGCATTCTCTCATCCATTTAACATTAGGGTAAAAAAAAAACTTCCTCTATGCAAACCCTACCCTTTCATTTATATCGTTCTTTTTTGAGATTTATGCATAACGTAAAATTATTATTTTTATTTATTCTTATTTTGGATTCATTTTTGTTTTATTTCAACGGATCTTTTGTCATATGCATTTATGTAATGTCATATACATTTATCCAATCTTCTAATTTAGGATTTCTTTACTTAACTATTCCTAAATTTCATTCCTATATTTTTGCTTTTGATTTGCTATTTTTGTGTGTGCAATGGTTAATATTTAGAATCTTCTTTTATTTTGTTTATCATGATTTCTTTTTATTTTTATTTTTATTTCATAAGGTTGCACTTTCCATTATTTTATTTTCAAGTCATAAGTTTATTGTTTAGTTATTACTTATTTAAAACCTTATAGTTTAATAATTTCTTTTGTTTCTCCAGGTGATATCAAGGGTGCCATGATCATCTTAATTCCCTTCAAATATCCCACTTTCCGTGGTGGGGAGTTAGTGCAATGGCTAAGACCATGTTAACTCAGTCCAAATCCACGCTGTAGAGAGACTCATGGTTACTGAGGAATAAGGCCAACACCTCATTGTGCGCCCCTCAGTTAATCCTCGTGAATGACCAAGTCCGTGGCTTACCCTCATGGCAGCATGCCTCTTGTAGGTAAAAGCCTCTCTCGCTTTTCAACTTGCCACATGGAAAATATGTGCTAACCATACTAGTACTTTCTTCCGTACAACCCCATCATCCTTTTGTGGATCGATTGGAAACCAAGATCATGTGCCTGCACACATGAAAACCGTGTGCATTAATCATACTACACAATTTAATCAAAATATTATTAAAATAAATTCTTTCACCTGATATCCTGTTTATACTCAGACTGAAATTCATGTGGCATTGACACCACCTTGTGTCATTGCGTAGTTGGGTCCCTGTCACACTAGAAAACTGTCAAAGCATCTACCAATATATTGTAAGAAATGAAAATTGTTCATATATTTCATTCACACATTATAAGATCAATCATATCGCATTATATAAATCTATCTACCAATCTCCATTCATTCATAAGCAACCATTGTAACCCAACAATCAATACATATATATAAGTTGTTTTAATTCATCATATTAAACCGAGCCATTTGTACTCAAAATCCCCTGAAACCATAACATATTTTAACACTGAAATGGTCTGTCCAACAAGGCACTACAATGGTGCATTACAAAATCCCATTTATCCATGAGTACCCAAATGTATCAACATGATCAAAACATATATTTCAAAATTTAACCGGGTCATTTGTGATAAAATGCCCTCAAATAATAATATAGTTGAATAATAAAAGAGTCTAACAAAGTAGGGCACTACATAAAAGGAGACCCCTGTACCTAAAACAGTTGCAGAATGAGCACCAAAGGACAACATAGGCTTAGAAGAAGATACTCATGAAAAAGGGTCCTATCCATGGAAGAACAATGGTAAAAAATAGGGAACTAATTGTTAATGATACCATAGTCCGTGGCAAAAGGTTGATTGCTAAGGTTAATGTGGATTGAATAAAGATGCAAAAAATGTCTTGGAAATAACAAAACCACCCTATTAGAGCAACAACACTTTGTAACAGTGAAAAACCTATTCCAAAGCACAAAGAAATATGGTATTAGTTGAATGAATTTTCAAACTATAGAAAAAGACCCATTTAAAGAAATATAATTTCTATAAATAGTTGAAAATCAAAACAAAACTCACCATTTGAAATTTTGAGCCATAAAAAGCAAGTTTGTCCTTCTACCTTTGTTCGATCATTATGGACATTTGAACCGACAAAATCGAATTCCGCAAGTTGCAAGTAAGCCTACACCCTGAGCTCTTCATTTTGATCCAAGAAATTATGAGCTTTGAGTCTTAATTCCATTATTAAAAGAATCCTAAAGATGGCACAGCGTGTACGCGAGTTGACGATGTGAAGACTCGCGTACACGTGTTTTGTACGTGAGTTGCCTAACTAAATAGTCACGTACAGTACGCGACATGTCTAACTAGACAGTTGTGTGTGCTGCATGAAGGATAAAAGGCTAAAGATAGCCAAAAAATTTGAATTTTTATTGTTGGGACACGCACCTTAATAGTCCTTAAGTTTGGTAACTCCGAGGTTTTTGTGGAAGATTGTAAGCGGAGCTACGGCTCAAAATAGTCTTAGGGGTGTCGGGGTTGAGTCAAAGCCCTCTTTTTGTAATTAACCCATGGTTTAAGTACAGGGTTTATGGGTTCAGGGTGCCCATGGTTTAAGCCCATGGTTTTGTAATAAGTGCACTATATAAATAAGCACTCTTGTAAATGAGTTAGGTTATGCTTTTTTATGTAAGAGGAATTGATGCGAAGCTAAGGCTTGTTTTGTAAGAAAGGTTAAGCCCCAGCTATGTGCATGGACGACCCCTGTAGCTGTGTGCACAGATGGTTTTGAGTGATTAAGAAGATCTACAGCTGTGTGCGTAGAGGCCTGCAGCTGTGTGCACGGCTTTGAGGACTTGAAGGGATCTGCAACTGAGTGCGTAGATCAGAACTGTGGTTTTTGTAAAGAGTTGAATAAAACGCAGTTCGGTGGACATAGCCCCTACACTGGGGTTGAACCACATTATATTTTGTGTTGTGGTTCTTTTGTGTTGTTTTTGTTAAGTTCTTTTATGCATTAATAAGTAAATAATTGATAAGTAAGATCCCTACTAAATACTAACTTCGCTATGAATTCCGAGTAAAGGGTTAAGCAAGTCACTGTTTGTTTATCTAGCTGTGAAGTTATATATATGAATGTCGAAGCTCTGTGTTGTATGATTATAAGTTATTAAATGCTAAAGGTACAGTAATATCCCTCTTCTGCTTGCAGAAACCTGATTCTGCGGCACCCCATAGCTATTTCAGGTGAGATTGCAACCTGCTCGCAGGTTGTTGCTGAAAGGGCCAACACTGTGGGTCTTTTGTTGGTGTGAAGTGAATGGTATAAAACCCGGATCTCTACCCTAAATCCCAACAAATTGGTTTCGTTTCCAGTTGAACTCAGTATCTACGTAAGCCTGGGATCTCTGTCGTACCTAGAGGGCTATGTTTTGGAGGCCCTCAGTGAAAGAAATCAGTGATTGGATTGAAAGGACTTATCTGAACTTTGTTGAACAAGAGAACAAGGATCTGTGTCGTAGTGCAAACAACTTTTTACAAAGGTATGTTTTTCTGATGTTTACGAAATTTTCTTTGGTAGTATCCACATAGAGTTGCACCAGTGGTTATCCAGGTTAACAGAGAGAAGGATGAACTTCCAAGAAGGTCAGTTTCCTGCTTGGACTCCCGCAAGAATTAATATATTGAAAAGGGTGCACAACAAGATATCCCGCGTTGTTGATTTCTGGATGACACGAACCTTTGAAACATTTGTGACGAAGTTCGCCATCGACATGAGCACTTCCTTTGGCGAAGCCGAATGGTTGTTTTTCAAAGGACCAAGGGGTAAGTACTTGAATTCATTTAGTTTGCGAATTAAAATGCTATTGTCTGAAAAATGTATATTGCTCATTGAGTCAGACTATTAGATTTAGTATTACTAACCTATGTTTGCAAGTGAAAGTGCCTTCGACGAGCAAAATGGTTTCCTGCGAAGTGGAAAAAGGTACAAGAGAGATTTTGGATCCTATTCCCTAGGTCAGAATACCAAGTATTCCCCTGTCAGTCCAGCAGACTCAGAGCCCGAAGAAACCTCTTCTGTTGGAAACCCTCTGGTAACCCCGCAGTGAAGACCTATTATCCCCAAGCACCCATCGCAGTCTGAAGGTAACCCTAGCCCAAGTATTCCTATCGCAGGTCAATCTACCCCAGTAAGTTCCCCCCCGCCTACTACCTGTCCCCCCCCAAACCCCCCCCTCAATCTACCATGGCCCACATGACTAATGATATTAAGCTCCCTGTGTTCAAAGGAACTAGATCAGAGGATCCAGAACAGTTCTGGTTTTTATGTAAAGCAGTGTGGAATGCTAAGAATGTTACGGATCAAGATATGAGAAGAGTGCAGCTCGTTACTTATTTTAGAGACCGAGCTTTGACTTGGTTCATGAAGTTTTCCAGTACTCAGAACCATGTCTTGGCTGATATAAAAGCTGCAATGATAAAGTAATTTAAGAAGCCGAAATCAGAGTCGCAGTGTATCACTGAATTAAAGGAAATTCAGCAGAGGCAAGGAGAATCAGTGTGGGACTTTGATCAGAGGTTCAAAGTTCTGCTAGATCAAGTTAGTTTCACCATTGGACCTGCACAGCATAAGGAATGGTTCATTGCAGCATTACTACCACATATAAGGACGCCCCTCATGCAACAAAAGGTTGCTAATCAATAAGAGGCTTTGGAGATTGCTATGAAGCTTGAGACAGCTCATGTCGACGATAATTCTGGTATCACTCAAATACAAGCACAGTTGGTAGTGATGGCTCTGGAGCTTCGCGATATGAAAAAAGGAAAAACCAGTCACGAGGAGGTTTGGTGTACACAATGTCGGACAGAGGTTCACGACAAGGAGCAGTGTCCTGTCGTAAGAAATTACCTGAATTCTGGTGCGCCAAACCCATTCAACCCTAGTGTTCTATATTGTGAGATCTGTAGGACAACTGGCCAGCATCGACCTGAAGATTGCTATCTACTACAGAGGTATGTGCAAGTCCCCACGAACCCCTATTACAAGTTCTGTAAGTCAGTGGGACATAATGAACATGAGTGTCGCAGTTTTGACCTCATGAGGGAGCGCACCTATGACACTTATCGGGTACAGAATGATGCACAAGGCAATGATGGATATGGTTACCATGGTGATGCACTAGGTCACGGTACTTTTGGAGGTCATGGTCGTGGTGGTATCGCTGGTAGAGGACGAGGCCAGATTGTGTGTTATAATTGTAACCAGGCTGGACATCTAGCTCAAGATCGTCGAAACCCAACTACGACATGTCGGTATTGCAGAGCAGTTGATCATGTCATCGAGCAGTGCTGTAGCTGGTTGCCACGATTCAAGAAAGAAATAGTGCTCCTACTCAGAATATTCAGATGATTGCTATGGAGCAACGACCTATCCCAGCCATTAATGTTATGACCCAGAGTGGAGCTACGACGTACATACAGAATAAGGAGAAACAACTTGACAAAGCTTGGGTTCATAAGGCCCCAGAGAAAATTCCAGCATGTGATGTTGACAGAGAAAAAGAGACATTCCTAGAAGCCAAGAGAGACTTTGTTGATCCGAGCACCTCAGTAGCACCTGCGCAATAGCATCCGCGGTAGGCACAATCTCAAGAAACTTCAACAGATAAAGTAAGTGCACTGTCCTCATTTTTACAAAGTTGTATGAAGCTTTTACGAAATCAGACTGCTTTAAGTGAGTTGCAGAAAGTTATTGCTTCTTGCGAACCTCAGCAAAATTCTGGTAAGGAAAAAACTGTTAATAGAGTCAGAAGAACTGGCAGGGAAATGAGATTGAATGCTCAGATAGGAGAGTATGATATGACTGATGTCATATTGGACCTAGGATCAGAAGTAAATGTCTTAACTAAGCAGACATGGGAACAAATAGGAAAACCTACCCTTGAATGGTCCCCTATATAGTTGAGGTTAGCCAATCAGCAGAAGATTGTGCCCCTAGGAAGATTTAAGAGTGTCCCAGTAGATATTGATGGCATCTGTACTGTAGCAGGATTTGTAGTTATTGAGATAATTGATGAAAACAATCCCTACCCAGCCCTATTATGAATTGAATGGGCAATGACAAATGCTGCAGTCATTAACCTTAAGAAGAGACAAATGACTTTCGAAGGGAAAGGTTTGAGAGTCATAGTACCATTAGACCCTTTGCAAGGAGAAAGGTACACATAACTACTCAAGGATGAAGATCGGGATATTTGGATCATATCTACAACATCATGGCTAAAGAAGAAGATTATGTTGATCCTACCGCCGAAGGTATCATAGATTGGCAGTGTGACAGCTCCTGCATGACAGATTCAGATGATGGGTTAGAAAACTGGCAGAACAGACTTTATGAACTACATGGACACCAGTGTGCACGAATTACCAAATCTCTCAGATGGCTTGCTGCACAGTTAAGAGTCCTACCTCTTTTTGATGGTTTGTCAGACCCAGAAAATTTCATTGTACATTTCTTAGAACAGGTACCAGATTCACAGAAAATGGCAACTCTAGATTCTGTATTTAGAGCCACAGCTGCCAGATGGTCAAATGGCCATAAAACGTACATTCCTAGTTGGGAAGCCTGTTAGAAGTCCCTTCACCTGAGATTTACAGATCAGCCCCAGGAGGTGTGAAGCAGGTTTAATGGTAAGACTAGCCCTCAGGAACATTTGGCGTAGTGCTACGAAGCATGGAAGCATGTACCTCAGGAAGAATGGGTACATAGGTTTATTCACACTCTGGAACCTATAGCAAAGAACTGGTATGCAGAGGCTGAGCTTCACCAGGATACTGTAAGTTGGGATTGTCTTGTTGATAGTATTGTGCTTACATTTTCTATTAATGAAGTTTGTCCAGCTTTAGGTGCAGCTATAAGATTGATCCATACTAAGGTATTTGATGATCAAGAAGTAATTGAATACCGACCTGATTGGAAAGAACAAGAAGCTAATGCAGTAGAATGTTATAACCTCGTAGTTGATGAGGATGAAGATCCACGCAACATTGATATTCCTGAGTCAGAAGGACACTGCAGAGTACACAGACCAGCAGTCGAAGCACCTGAAGTGACTCAACCCCTGAAGATGCGGACATTCAACATTGGATGAAAAGAACAACCTAAGTATGCTACCATTGGAGATTATTGGGATGAAGAGATGGTAAGTAAAGTGACCCAACTTCTCCATGAATATCAGGACCTATTTCTGATGAAGTTCTCGGAGATGAAAGGTATTCTTGGTGATATAGGAGTGATAAAGATCCCTCTGAAACTTGATGCAAAGCCTGTCAAACAGGGCCCTTACATGCTGAACCCTAAGTATAAAGAAAAATTTAGAATGGAGCTAGATAAGATGCTTGCTGCAGGAATCATTGAGCCTGTTGAAGAATCTTAGTGGGTCAGTCCTATGTTGGTGCAAGAAAAGAAGACTAAGGGCGAAATCAGAATTTGTGTTGATCTGAGGAAGCTGAATGATGCTTGTCTGCATGATCCTTTCCCTACTCCCTTTACAAATGAAGTTTTAGATAATGTCAGAGGACAAGAAGTGTACTCTTTTACTGATGGATTTTCAGGTTACCATCAGATCAAAATTGCTCCAGAAGATCGACATAAGACAACCTTCGCTACAGAAATGGGATCCTTTCAGTATATAGTTATGCCCTTTGGATTGAAGAATGAACCTGTTATGTTTTCTAGAGTAGTCATCTCTGCTTTTAAAGACTTTATACATAAATTCTTAGAAGTTTATTTTGATGACTGAACTATCTTTGGGTTACTAAAAGACCATATAGCTAGTTTAAGACTTATGCTGGACAAGTGTAGACAGCATCAGATTTCCTTGAACTTGAAAAAGTGTATCTTTTGTGCACCTTTTGGAATCCTGCTAGGTCACATTGTATGTAAGCAAGGATTGATGAAGGATCCTGCGAAGATAGCAATTATTGTGAACTTTCCACCCCCGAAGTCTATTAAGAAACTTCGCACTACGCTTGGTCACACTAGATGTTACAAGAAATTCATCAAGGGAGATGCTCAGATTACAACTCCTATGGAAAAGCAGTTGAAGAAAGATATCAATTTCAAATGGACACCCAAGTGTCAAGAAAGCTTGGATATTTTGAAGGAAAATATGGTCACTGCCCCTATCTTAGTATTCCCTGACTGGAATAAGGAGTTTCATGTGCATGTCGATGCATCCTCCATTGCTTTGGGTATAGTATTGGCTCAGTCAGGTGAAGGTAATATCGATCACCCTACTTCTTTTGCAAGTAGAAAATTGTGCACAGCAGAGAAAAATTATACTACGACAGAACGAGAAGGTATAGCTATGGTTTATGCATTGCAGAAGTTTTGACATTACCTGTTAGGGTCTCATTTTAAGATGTTCACTAACCATTCTGCTTTGAAGTATTTGGTTAACAAACCTGTTCTAGGAAGAAGGATATGTAGATGGTTGATTCTATTTCAGGAATATGACTTTGAGATCATAGTTAAGCCTGGAAGACTTAACCTAGGACCCAACCACTTGTCGAGGCTCAAGTCAGTAGAAGAGCCCACTAGTTTGGACGAAGGACTTTCTGATGCCCAGTTTTTTTCCATCCAGATGGTTGATGACTACTTTCAGGATATTGTTCAGTATTTGTCTACAGGTTTTGCACCCGCCGAGATGACAACACAGCAGAAGAAGCAGCTGGTGGTTAGAGCAGCCGACTTTACCTTAATAGCAGGACAACTGTATAAGATGGGACCAGATGAAATACTATGTAGATGTGTCTTGGAGAACGAAAAGCCATTGATTTTGGCTGAGGCACATTCTGGAGAAGCAAGAGGTCATTATGCAGGAAAAGCTACAGTACAGAAGATTTTGACAGTAGGATTGTGGTGTCCCACACTCCATAATGATGCAAGAGAGTACTATCACAGCTGCGACATCTGTCAGAGGACAGGCAAACCATCCAAGAGAGATGAGATGCCCCTGGTTCCACAGGTAACTCTACAAGCATTTGACAAATGGGCTATTGATTTTGTTGGACCTATCAATCCCCCTGCCAAGAAATCAGGAGCAAGATACATTATTATAGTAACTTACTACCTTACCCGTTGGGTCGAAGCTCAACCAGTCAAGAACTGTAGCGCTGCTACAGCTACGAAGTTCATTTTTGATAACATCCTGTCAAGATTTGGGTGTCCTAGAATTCTTATGAGTGATCAAGGATCACATTTCCTAAATAATACTATTGAAGTATTGACCAAAGAATTTCAAGGATACCATCATAAGAGTAATGCCTATCATCCTCAAGCAAATGGAACTGTCGAAGCCTTTAATAAGATCCTTAAACATGCTCTGACGAAGATTTGCAATGTTAACAGAAATCATTGGGATCTTAGAATTCCAGCAGTACTATGGGCTTATAGAACCACCTACAAGAAGTTGACAGGCCATACACCTTTTAGGTTGGTCTATGTACAAGAAGCAGTCATGCCCATGGAGTACATTGTTCCTAGCCTCAGAATATCTGCTTTCATAGAGATGGATGATTCAACTATAATGAAAGAAAGGCTGGCAAAGATGGACAGATTCATTGCAGGGTTCCAGTAGTAAGTGCAGAAAGCTCGAGAAAAAGCATGGCATGATAGACACATCAAGAAGAAGCACTTCCAGCAGGGTGATCTTGTGCTCTTATATGACAGCAAATTCATGAAATTCCCAGGTAAGTTCAAGACACATCGAAAAGGACCATACATAGTGCAGAAAGTTATTGATGGTGGTGCAGTCCAGTTAGCTAAATTGAATGGAGAATTTTTACCTTTCATGGTGAATGGAAGTAGATTAAAGAAGTACAAGGACAAGCCGGGACCTCCTAATCAGAAGTAACAGCAAGAAGGAAAGTCTAAGTACCAAGAACAGTTGAAATTGGGTGCTAGACTGTAATCAAGTTCTTCTCAAAGCTACGAAGTGTTGAAGACCATCAAATTTTGCAGGTTGAAGTTTGGTTGCCGCGTAGGTCAGGATGGGTCAATGGCGAATATTGTGGCGAACGTACTCATTGAGGCGAAGCTGAATTAGTGGTTATTTCAAAGAAGAAAGATTTGTCGCAGCCTAAAATGTGACTGATGGGACAAACTCGACTTGGTGGCACTTGCACGTGAACTGCCTTAACTACCTGTCATGTTGAGATTTTTGGAAAATCTAGTGTCGTGTGGACATGATTTACCACCGATCCATCAGATTTGGTGCCATTAATGCCCCATGATGACAGATTTTGTTGCGGGATTCTATAAGAAGCTACATCGGTCTACGACTCTTGCATTGTGCATTTCTTTGAGTTTGCAGTTAGCACCATGTCAAATGATCATGAAATTCAAGAATTGTTACGAGAGTTCAAGGAGCGAGGTCTACAGAACCTTATGAGCAATCCACCCTGTAAGGAGATGTTCCTAGCGCTGAAGCAGCCAATGCAGACAAGATCAACCAGAGAGAAATTTAAGGCAGAAGTTCGCTCTAAGTGGAACGGAGAAAGGCACAAGCCCTCAGGAAAGACTCAGGAAGATCCCGAAATGTATCCTCCTGGCTCAGCAGAATGGAGGCATGCTGTTTGTCTTATGCAAAATCACATTAGCATGCAATCCCAGGGGTACCTCCTGTTAAGGACCCAAAGTTGTGGATGGTCAAATGTTTGATAGAACATGAATGGGAGGCAGTTTGAGGGATGAGGTCGATGAGATATTTAGAAGGCCCAATGACTCCCATGACCATCATAAATATTCAGAGATACAGACGGATACAGAGCCTGACAGAGTGCGAAGGGAGACCATAAATAATGAGCAAGGAGCTGACGACAGCAGGTATGGATTCAACAAGCAGTGCACTATCTTCATCAACTAGATTCTATCACTAGAAAAGTAGCAGAGTGTCCCGGGATGGGACACTGGTGAGTCTTAGGGTCCTGTTGGGGTGCGCACCTTAATGGTCCTTAAGTTTGGTAACTTCAAGGTTTTTGTGGAAGATTGTAAGCGGAGCTACGGCTCAAAATAGTCTTAGGGGTGTCAGGGTTGATTCAAAGCCCTCTTTTTGTAATTAACCCATGGTTTAAGTCCAGGGTTTATGGGTTCGGGGTGCCCATGGTTTAAGCCCATGGTTTTGTAATAAGTGCACTGTATAAATAAGCACTCTTGTAAATGAGTCAGGTTAGGCTTTTTTATGTAAGATGAATTGATGTGAAGCTAAGGCTTTTTTTGTAAGAAAGGTTAAGTCCCAGCTGTGTGCGTGGACGACCTTTGTAGCTGTGTGCACAGAGGGTTTTGGGTGATTAAGAAGATCTGCAGCTGTGTGCGCAGAGGCCTACAACTGTGTGCATGGCTTTGAGGACTTGAAGGGATCTGCAGCTGAGTGCGCAGATCAGAACTATGGTTTTTGTAAAGAGTTGAATAAAACGTAGTTCTGTGGATGTAGCCCCTACACTGGGGGTGAACCACGTTATATCTTGTGTTGTGGTTCTTTTGTGTTGTTTCTGTTAAGTTCTTTTATGCATTAATAAGTAAATAACTAATAAGTAAGATCACTGCTAAATACTAACTTCACTGTGAATTCCCAGTAAAGGGTTAAGCAAGTCACTGTTTGTTTATCTAGCTGCAAAGTTATATATATGAATGTTGAAGCTTTTTGTTGTATGATTATAAGTTAGTAAAGGCTAAAGGTACAGTAATATCCCTCTTCTACTTGCAGAAACCTGATTCTGCAGCACCCCATAGCTATTTCGGGTGAGACTGCAACCTGTTCGCAGGTTGTTGCTGAAAGGGCCAACACTGTGGGTCTTTTGTTAGTGCAAAGTGAATGGTATAAAACTCAGGTCTGCCCTAAAGCCAAACATTTATATGGAATTACTGAATCAAAATACTTGTTTTTCTAGGTGAAAAAATGGTTCTGGAATGGAGGGAATGGGAGCATGAAATAATGGATCAAGCAGTGCTCCAAAGTGCGCCCACTATTCATGCATTGCGGACAAGTGGGCTGCTAAAATTCTTTTTCACATCACCCATGTGGGCCAATGTATGCCTACTTGAGTTCATGATAATATATTTGGATCATGATTTGGGGATGTTCAACCTACAAGGTGAAACCTTGGAGATTACTACTGAAGACATGTATTTCATTACCGGTCTGTCACAACGAGGAGCACTAGTTAACTCAGAGGGCACCGACAGGGGCGGTGACCCTTTAAGTGTTCAGAACTACATAGATGTGTTTTGCACACCGAGTACTCAAAAGAGAGGGAGTTGCGTCCCAATTGTACATATCTGTGACTTTACTCTATGGGTACTTGCTAGCACCATAGTGAGGATTTTAGGATCCTCTTCTTTACATTTAGCTACATGGAACCAAATGAGGCTGGCAGTTGACTGTTTTCATGGTGCTCTCTATGATTGGTTTTCAGGAGTTGTCCCTATCATGAAGAGACAAATTTCTGATTGCAAGAGAGGAAGGCATAAAAACTTTGGTTATGTGAGAATATTAGTGGACTTCTTCTTTGAGGGAGTACCACCATTGAGCCCTGCCATACCTCTACCGGTCAGATCTCCACGTCAGCCAAGGATGAGCAGGTGGGGAGACATCTTCCTCCATCAAGGAGGAGGAGACACAGTACATAGTGTATATGATGATGATTTCTATACCTGGTGGGAACGATAGCTACCAGCACTGGAGCAGTTTCCATATGCTGGTATGGAATTTCAAGGTGACCCAGACCATGTCCTCCCTCCAGGAGGAGCATGGGGAGAGCTAGGTAAATAATTTTTAAGTTTTATCATTTTAGCATATGCACCAGTCAATGAAATTCTAATTTCATG
Source organism: Pseudotsuga menziesii (assembly GCA_001517045.1). Classification (NCBI taxonomy): domain Eukaryota; kingdom Viridiplantae; phylum Streptophyta; class Pinopsida; order Pinales; family Pinaceae; genus Pseudotsuga; species Pseudotsuga menziesii. The sequence continues at coordinate 19,747 of LPNX011156991.1, forward strand.
GAAAATGGTTGAATGTAATAACCTCAAAATGTCTTTCCAATAAACGAATTTGCATGAAATAACGTAATAAAATAGGATTTCGTACCTGATAAGCCCGATTGAGCTAGGAAACCACCAACTGAGAGTCCAGACAGACCTCAAGCTGGGTGATACCACGTAACAAATCATCCCATAGGAGCTTAATTAGAGCCCTATACTTAGCAACATTAATAGAAGTAGGACCTAAACAAGCGCCTCCCGTGGCAACAAGATGTCTTGAGGGAGAATAGATAACCCATGCTGCTGAAGCTAGGTTACAAGTATGACGGCTGGTACCATCAGCAAACCCTATATACCTTTCAGAAGACATCTACAACAACTAGCAGATAGTATAAAAAACAAAACCGATAACCTAATGTACATAAAAATACATACAAGAAAAATACAAGAAAAAGTGCTAGGCCTAAGCATAGTACTTTTTCAAGTAGAGCCCATTTCTAGGCTCAGGCAGCTTGTTCCCATCAAAATCAACTAACTCATATGTACCCTTACTCAATACTTTCGACACGACATAAGGTCCTAACCACATGGCCTTGAATTTTCCTACCCCCAGGGGTTCTTTGTCTTGGTCCCAAAGCAAGACAAGTCCCCCCTTAGAAAAACCCAAGGTTTGACCGATTTATCATACTGAGTTTTGACCCTATTTTTATGAGCTTGATTAGCAATCAGCGCATCTCTACATTGTTCATCAAGGTGTTTTAAATGTACCAGACGTTCCTCGAGCTCATTCGTATCACGTAACACATGAATGGCTATCTTTAGAGATGGGATTTCACACTCAATCGGAGTAACTGCTTCCACTCCATGAACGAGTTGGAAAGGGGAGAAACCCATAGCAGTTTTTACGTTGGTTCGGTAGGCCCAAAGAGCAGGATATAGCATGATGTGCCAGTTAGAGCAGGCTGCATCAATTGTACATTTAAGGATATTTTTTAAAGTTTTGTTGACAGCCTCAACCTGACCGTTTGCATGTGGATAGTACAAATATGAATGTTCTTGACTGAATCCGAGCATAGTAGTCAGTTCCGTCATCATGTTATTTTGAAAATGAATGCCATGTTCAATGGCAATCACTTTGGGTATACCAAACCATGCGATAATCTGATTGAATACAAAGAAAGCTGTTGTTTCCCCATCGGCTTTGAAAGTAGGCATTGCCTTTGCCCATTTTGTAAAATAGTCAACATTGACAATAATGTATTTATGCCCCCCAGCCGAGGCTGGGTTGCATGTCACGTAATCAATCCCCCATTTCATGAAGGGGCCTACCGAGGCAATGGAAAATAATGGAGCAGGATGTGACCACATTTTCCTAGTGTAAAGATAACACGGATGACATCACTTCACTGCTTCCACACAATCTTTAAATATTGTGGGCCAGAAATAATCAAAACATAATATCTTTTGGGCCGTTGCTAACCTAGATAAATGACCCCAACATGCTCCACTATGGGAATCACTCAGGACAATATCTGCTTCCTAATGGGTAAGGCAATGACGTAAGACGGAATCTACCCCTCGTCAATATAAGGTATCTCCTATAATGATGTAGTTCTTCACATGAAGACGTAATTTACGTCATTCCTCCCTTGAGGAAGCTGCAGGGTACTTCAAAGTCTAGAGATATATAAGAATATCTCCATACCAAGGATCAGAGGTGGATATCAAGAAGATGTGCTCATCTGGGAATGAGTCATCTTCAACCGCTACATCTTCTTCAATAGGAAATTCTGCTATAAGTTCAGCAAAAACTAAGGACTTCTTAGACTTAGCAGACTAGAAATCCAAGTCAAAATCTTGGAGAATGACTATCTATTTGTTAAATTTTCCCCGAACAATCCGTCGGGATGAAACATATTGGAATGGATTCACATCTACCACTACTGTGGTGGTCCTCAGTAAAATGTAGTGACGTAACCTCTGCACAGCATAAACAGCTGCTAAGGCTAATTTCTCAATGTGGGAGTATCTAAGTTTAGGTCTGGCCAAAGCACGGCTAAGATAATAAATGACATTCTCTACAAGCTTATCGTCCTCCTGGACTAGTACTACCCCAATGGTTGACTCCGACGCAGCCAGATATAATATAAAATCCCTAGAATAATCTTGTGGACATAATAAGGGTGCCAACAACAAAGCTTTTTTCAATGCCTCGAAAGCAAGTAGTGTAGTTTCATCCCATACAAATGGGGTGTCCTATTTGATCAAGCGCATGAAACCCTTAGTAATCTGGGCATAGTTAACAATAAAACGTCGAAGAAAATTAGACTTTCCTTGCAGGCTTTGAAGTTGCCTGAGAGAACGAGGAGGAAGCAGATTTACAATGGCCTCAAATTTCAATGGATCCACCTGGATGCCTCTACTAGAGACAATGAACCCGAGTAATATTCCTAACTCGACATAGAATACACACTTGTGGGGATTCAGGTGGATTTTATAATGTCTGCATCTCTCAAATATCAACCATAAATGATCTAGATGTTGAATCCTCTTACGAGGATGTGCAGGCAGATCATCAAGGTATGGTTCAACAATGGCTTTAATGTCATGGAAAGCAAAGTTCATATCCCATTGAAAGGTTTCCCAAGCATTTTTCAAACCAAAGGGCATTTTCTTGTACGCGAAGGTACCCCAAGGACAAATGAAAGCAGTTTTATGTTGGTCTTCTGGTTTTATTTGAATTTGATTGTATCCAGAGAAACCATCCATAAACGAAAACACCTCACTTCCCGCACAAGCATCTATGATCTGGTCTATAAATGGCGTGGGATAGTTTTCCTTAGGATAGGCTCTATTGAGGTCTCTAAAGTCTGTACAGATGCGAATAGTCCCTTGCTTCTTATCAACAGGAACAGGGTTGGATACCCATTTTGTCAAAGTGATGGGATAGATAAAACCAGCCCTCGAAATCTTTTCAACTTCAGCCTTCACAGCCGCCGCTTTGAGCGGGTTAACAGGTCTTAACTTTTGTTAAACTGGCTTGGCATCAGGATATGTTTGTATTTAATGTTCAACAATCGATGGATCTATGCCTGGCATCTCCTCATATGACCAGGCAAAGACATCACAGAATTCCTTAAAAAGGGCAGTATAGATGGCAATCTCTTCAAGAGAGAAATTTGCACCTATATATATGTTTTCCATGACATCAGGGTTCACAGAGATGTTAATAGGTATAGTGGCAGAAATATTTGCCATATTCCCCTTAGCAAACATTCCTTCCCTAGGCAAGTGATTGATACTTATATCAACATCTTCTGACAGTCTCAAACGAAACTCTTGATTTTCTATTCTGCTTAGTTCTGGAAGAAAATAGGAACGATGATGACGATCCTCACAAATATTACCACGTCCACTCATGGCTTCTAGAATGGATTCATCAGAAGGTAAAACCATGTCTAAACAATATATAGAGTGTGAAGAGTTTTCCACCCATGCAGGAAAATAGAATTCTTCCAAATCTTTCGAGACTATTAGAGGATCTGGAATGGGATCAACAGTGGCTTGAGTGATAGCTTGGTAAGCTACCTCCACTGCCGATAAGGGCACTTCTAGTTCATGGGGGGTTGGGAGAACCCAAGGATCAGTCCTATCGACAACCGTAGCTATGGACTTCCCCACACTAGTAGAACTGATAAAATTAACCGGGGCTGTAAGATCAAACATGCCCATAAATGGTGTGTACATTCTAGCCCCCAAGCTCTGTGCAGTAGGTTTGACCTGATCAACCAATGGCACAGCGGACTCATTAGACTCTAAATGACCTTTTCAAGTATAATCAAGTTGGTCAATAGTAACCAACTTTCCCTCATGTGGAAAAACCACTACACAAAAAATGGCCGACGCAATAGTGGACATCACATAAGTCCATTTCCTTCCTAAAAGCAGATTGTAGTCCAAAGGAGCATCAATCACTTCTACTTCAACAAACATTGCTTTTCCTGCCAACTTAATTTCAAAAGGTGGTAGGATAGCATGCGGATGAAAGGATCTTCCATCAAAAGCAGTAAGAAAAGTGTTTGATGGGACCAACTCTGGGGATCCAATAGCTTTCCAATAGGTCAAGGACATAACACATGTAGAAGCACCCTCATCAACAACTTCCCTTCCAATGGTCTTACCACCATGGATTACATCTATTGATAAGGATACATGCTAAGGCAGGCGAATTTTAACATCATACAAATGAAATTTCACCATGAGACTTGATGAGTCCATGCTGCCTAAAGCTGCTAAGAGAGCATCCCGTTGAGCGAGACAACTCTGTAACACCTCTAAAGCTGATATTGCACATGGGGTTTGAGCTAAATATTCAACCACGGAGTAGTTTGAAGCATCCCTAACATTATGGTTATGCAAGGTCTTCTTGAAGACACATTTTGGTATCTTCGACATAATTTCAACAGGCTTCTTTATTGTGAGAGGGTTAGAAGTTTCACCTACAGCTTTACCCTTCTCGAGAGTCTCTTTCTCATAATTTTTATTCCTTGTCTGCAACAAAGTTGAAGATCGAACCATGTTGATATAGTTTGGGTCAGGGGCATTTTGAGTGCCCCTTGCTACGTTAGAAGCTGAAGCAGATTTCTATCCTTGGGGAAAAGGATCCTTCAGGATAACCAGTTGTTGAGCTTTAAGCAGCTTCTGGGCTTGATCCATAAGGGGACAAAGGTGATTAAGGTGGTCCTCATGGCACAAATTACATAGGAACTTGACCTTCTTCTTTTCTTTCTTTCCCCCATCAGCATTGTTCATGGGCTTTTGCTTGTTTTGATTTCCCTCTCCCTTCTTTCCTTTCTTTTTCTTTCCGCCGGGCTACTGATTTCCCTTCTGAGAGGTTTGTGCAAAAACATTTTCACTGAGGGGGGATGGGGAAGCCTTTGTTTCCTCCACTGTATACTGCTTGACGGACAACTGATGAAGTTTCTTAGCCAAAAATTCTACGGTGGGAGAGTTAACGAACCCAACCACACCATCGGCATGGGGTCTAGGCTTAGGCTTCTCCGCATCATGCGTAGGCCTCAGTGCCTCAGGGATAATCTCATACAAGATCCCAGATTGTGAATAAATCAAATCCAGTTGCTGGGCCCTGAGAATGGCTTCTTCTTCATTCGTCACTCCTGAGGTGGATACCTCCTTAGATATGTAGGGCAACAGGGATTTAAGGAACCACTCTAGAAAAATCTCAGGAGGAATAGTGGCTTTTATAAGGCTCTTTCTCCTCCTCCACTCTTAGATGTGATCTGAGATGTGGGTAGCCTTGTTTTGCCTAAAAGTAGACAACAAGTCCATTTCGAAATCATATCAGATTGGAAGCTGAAAGTGGCTAGGAAATGCACTAGCCAAGTCCCGAAAACTACTGAAAGCAGTAGAAGGAAATTCAATATACCATTTTTCCATGGTACTTGTTAAGGTTCTCTGGAATAGCCTCAACCTAACTGAATCTTCATTCCGTGAATTCAAAGAACACCATAAATGGAATGTGGTGGCATGAGCCCCAGGATCTTCACCAACTTTGCCTTCGAATTTAGGGATGTCCGATGGCAATTTGGTGGGAACAAGTGGCCACAAGGGGTCATGCCTCACCAGGTCGTTCATCAATTTTGACAAATCTGGAAAGTTTAAGGTTGCCAGAAATGGAAGTTTGGGTCAAACCGGGGTACTAAATGTGCCATCCTGGGGATTAGAGGGACCTGCCCCCAAATGCCCATGGGTAAAAGTGGGGTTGCCCCCTGCCACCAGTTGCGAAGTGGGCAGATTACTCTAAAACAAATTCCATTTGTAATCCATAGGATTGTATGTGGGAGGTGCAGTGTAATAATTTTGGGCCATCCCCATAGAAATAGGGGTCTAAAAGACAGGAGCCGGTATCCCTCTGCTGAACAACAAAAAGGGAGAGCTCGTAAACGGGACCGAAATCAGAGTTTGGAAAGTTTTCCCATAAGAGGTATTGTTCCCAAACTACACTCCTACATAGGAAGTTAATGGGCCTACGTATGGAGAGGATGGGGGAATGTGCCCCCCATTCCAAGGAAATCCTTGGAAAAATGCCAAGGATCCTACCAGACCGCTCTGGGTAGTATATGGAAAGGAAGAAGGAATAGTAGGTATACTAGGAATCCCAATAACCATATCACCATAAGTACCTGTTAGGTTTGAGTGAACCGGTGGTTGAACCACCCGGCTCCCTGGAGTCAAAGGTGTAGAAGGTATACTATATCTAGGGGAACTTACTGGGGGAGGTAGTACCCCTTCAACCGGAACGGCTGAGGTGAACACAAAAGGAATTTCTTCTGCAGAATAAATGATCCTACCCACAGGGACACCTAACGCAGGTGAATCAAAAGGTCTAACTTGAACGATCATAGGATCGTTTAAATCATTCAAGGGTGTGTTAAAGTTTCTCGCAAACTCGTCAGTCTGCAAGTCTTCTATCTCAACTGTATCAAGATCAAAACGGTTAGCTATAAGTTCTGGTTCACCTAGAAATTCACTTATCCCTACCAGTTCAAATGAACCGTCCGTGTCCAATCTCTGCCTTTGGGGTGGAGGTGGAGGCTCCAATGTGATGAGAGAAGGAAGGTTTCTCAACCTTCTTGACCTTCTAATAGGTTGGTCCTCCACAATTGAAAATTTGACAAATCACACCCTAAGGCCAACTAAACATAGGTATAACCACAGAGCATACTCTATAAAAATCCTAAAGTCTCAAACAATCAAACAAGGGTGAAAGATGTACTTTCTCGAAGAAAGTTGATGAACGATTACTTAGTGTCGTTGAAGTGGTTCTTAGGCACAAGCGAAGGAATCACCCAACCACCTTCCTACACTCATAGAAAGGGTTACCTTCCAAGCCCATTCACGGTGAACCAGAAATAGCCTTCCATTTTACCTAGGTATGAACCCTAAATGTCAAGAGACTAAAGGCTACATTAGTGTTGGGGCGCATACTCCATATGGGGTAACTCCGCGGTTAGTTAGGAAATTTGTAAGCGGAGCTATGGGTCAAAATAGTCTTAGGGGTGTCGGGGTAAGTCAAAACCCTCTCTTTTTGTAATAAGCCCATGGTTTAAATCCAGGGTTTAGGGTTTTGTGGGTGCCCATGGTTTAAGACCAGGGTTTTGTAAAGCTGCGCAGTATAAATAAGCGCTTATGTAAAATGGAGAGGTTAGGATTTTTGATGTAAGGAAAGATAAGGCAAGTAAGATTGGTTTTGGTAAGGAAAGGACAAGTCCCAGCTGTGTGCGTGGACGACCTTTGCAGCTGTGTGCGCAGAGGGTTTTTGTAAGGAAGAAAGAAAGATCTGCAGCTGTGTGCGCAGAAGCCTGCTGTTGTGTGCGCGGCTATTAAGAACTGAAGGAATCTGCAGCTGGGTGCACAGATAAACTGTGGTTTTGAGGAAAGAGGAATAAAACGCAGTTTGTGGACGTAGCCCCTACACTGGGGGTGAACCACGTTATATGTGGTGTTGTGGTTTTGTTGTGTTGTTTCCGTTTCTGTTATTTTCATGCATCTAACTGACTATATCTGATAATATAAGATCTCTGCTAATACTAAGCTTCGCAGTGAATTCCCTGTAGTGGGTTATGCAAGTTTGGTTTGTCTATTATGCTCTGAAGTTATATGTGAATGAATGATAAGTGAACAGGAAGTTGAATAATAATTGTTTAGAAAGGCTAAGGTATAGTAATCCCCCTCTTTGCATGTAGAAACCTGATTCTGCGGCACCCCATTGCTATTTCGGGTGAGACTACAACCTGCGCGCAGGTTGTTGCCGAAAGGGCCAACACAGTGGGTCTTTTGTTGGTGCGAAG
>LPNX011156991.1:31427-64553 GCA_001517045.1 Pseudotsuga menziesii
GGCATTGTTTCAAATTACCATATGTAGTCACCGAACTAGATATCCAGCGGATCGTTCAGCAATGGCCAGCTGAATGGCTGAAAGATTTGGGAAAAAAACCTTCTATTCCGGTTCCTCTAGCTATCAATATTGGCGCAGGTACTAGTCAGGCACAGTAGCAAAGGCCGTTGGAAGATAGCGAAGATCCAAGTGATTCCCAGATCAATGATAATGACCAGGGTGGTGATAGTGAACAAGATGAGCAGGATGAACAGGATGAGGAGTCGGTCAAGACTATAATAGATCCGACCCCACCAACGAAGTGCAAGTCACCTGAAGTAGCCGAGGTAACCAAGCCGCAGTCTCGCAAAAAGGTAAAGGCATCAAAGGATAAAGATATCGAGGAGGAAGCCTCTGTCACGATGAGTACACTGGAGCATGCTCTTGAACAATCTATGTTGGCGCTCACTAAAAAATGGTCTGAATTCGCGGAGCTACATCTTGCCAGCCTCGCAGGTCTCACAACCAAGGTATCAGATTTAAAGGAGCTAATCGCAAACCCAGCACCCAGTACTGCGGCAAGCAGCACTATGGCAGCCCCGCAGCAGGACAGTAGGCAATGGCCACTTAGGGATCCCCAGGGACAGGTTTCAAATACAACTCAGATGCATCCTGACATTGATTCTCGACCCCCGACAAATATAACCACAGAGCTTGATTATACAAAGATACCTACGACAGAGTTGCACCTCCGACAGCTCGCGATTACAAAAGAGATCCATTCCCGAGCGCAAGTGTCACAAATCCAACTGGAAGAATCCATCAAGCAAAACAAAGCTTCCGCCGCACACCTGCAAGAGATCGAGCAAAAGAAGAAAGAGGCCGAGCAGACAACAACCACACTACTGCAAGCATTGGATGAGTCCTGTCGGAGTCTGTCTGACTCCGACATACAGGAAACAGAGGAACCCAAGCAGAATATTGCTAAGATGAAAGACTACGCCCAGTAGTCCCACAGTGAATTGGAACGGATGAAGATAGAATATCAGCAACAGATTGCCGAACTTCAACTACGCATTCCCCCTGAGACTCCTGCAGAGGTCCGACAACAGCGCCAGCAGGATATCAAGGCTTCAGTAGCAAAAATATCAGACAATATGGCTAGTGTCGCACAACTAATGGAAGATAGCATAGAAGCTTGGGAAAATCTACAGGATCCTCCAGATGTAGGGAAGATTCAGGAAACCATCAAGTTGCGCCAGGATGAGCTCGATGCAGTCCGAATAGAGATCAAGACGCTGCCACCTATGCAGAAGATGGCTAAAGTAAAACGCAGCAAGGAACTTCAATAGGAAATCGAGTCATGTAGGACGAAGGTGACAATGCTGGAAAGTGCACTACAGCCCCTGGTTGATGAAGCCTTAGAGCTGACCAATGCTGCGGAAAGCCAGCTCAAAATTTTGAAGGCATATGACAATTTTGCGCAGGAAAAGGCTGATACAGACTCTTCTTCAGTACTACAGGAGATGGTGGAAAAGGAGCAATCCACTGATGAGATACTGCATAATCTCACCAGTCAGTTCCAGACCCTCGCACAGAAGATTCGCCTGCCAGAGCAAGATGCAGAGTGTCCCGGGACGGGCCACTAGTGAGTCTTAGGGGCCTGTTGGGGCGCATACTCCATATGGGGTAACTCCGCGGTTAGTTAGGAAATTTGTAAGCGGAGCTATGGGTCAAAATAGTCTTAGGGGTGTCAGGGTAAGTCAAAACCCTCCCTTTTTGTAATAAACCCATGGTTTAAATTCAGGGTTTAGGGTTTGTGGGTGCCCATGGTTTAAGACCAGGGTTTTGTAAAACTGCGCAGTATAAATAAGCGCTTATGTAAAATGGATAGGTTAGGCTTTTGATGTAAGGAAAGATAAGGCAAGTAAGATTGGTTTTGGTAAGGAAAGGACAAGTCCCAGCTGTGTGCGTGGACGACCTCTGCAGCTGTGTGCGCAGAGGGTTTTTGTAAGGAAGAAAGAAAGATCTGCAGCTGTGTGCGCAGAAGCCTGCTGCTGTGTGCGCGGCTATTAAGAACTGAAGGAATCTGCAGCTGGGTGCGCAGATAAACTGTGGTTTTGAGGAAAGAGGAATAAAACGCAGTTTGTGGACGTAGCCCCTACACTGGGGGTGAACCACGTTATATGTGGTGTTGTGGTTTTGTTGTGTTGTTTCCGTTTCTGTTATTTTCATGCATCTAACTGATTATATCTGATAATATAAGATCTCTGCTAATACTAAGCTTCGCAGTGAATTCCCTGTAGTGGGTTATGCAAGTTTGGTTTATCTATTATGCTCTGAAGTTATATGTGAATGAATGATAAGTGAACAGGAAGTTGAATAATAATTGTTTAGAAAGGCTAAGGTACAGTAATCCCCCTCTTTGCATGCAGAAACCTGATTTTGCGGCACCCCATTGCTGTTTCGGGTGAGACTACAACCTGCGCGCAGGTTGTTGCCGAAAGGGCCAACACAGTGGGTCTTTTGTTGGTGCGAAGTATAAAGCGTTAACCCGGGTCTGCCCAAGTGCCAACAATTAGCTATACCAATAGTCTGGGGGGACACTCACAAGCCTGACTCGTACACATGGGCAGGGTAGCTGAGCCCAAAACTCTATCTAGGACAGAATCCCCAGATGCATAAAAGTCCTGATTTACGTTATGACAAGGAATCAGAGGGTTATCTCCTCAGTCCATGCTTCCACGCAGCCTCATGCTTGACTCCCATTTGAGAGGAGCTTCCCAGATACAATCAATAAAGTCAAGGATTTACCTAAAGAAAGGTCCACTACGTCTGAATTTTAAAACTTATGGGAAGTTTACACTTCCTATCCCACAAGTCTAGCCTAATCTAGTAGGTGAAAGGCCCCTAAAAACAAAAATTACTAGTAAATTTTAATTATTGCGTTCATTTTAAAGGGTTGTTTCTTACTCAGAAGGAAATGGAGTGATGTACTTATGGTGTTTTTGACTCGATAAGAAATAAATAAAAGTAAAGGTGTATTTTTTGTCAAAGAAAATTACCACTATCAAAGCAAACTTCTTTTTCTTTTTTGTAAATATATATTGATGAACAAATGCAAACGATAAAAGAAACTATGCCTATGTTTTTTGTAGTTTTTGAGATTATATTTTAAAACTGAAATGAAAACTACTTATGCAAAAGCTTGACAATGTTTTTCTTTTCACTTTTCAAAATTGCTCAAACTCTAATATGCACATAAAATGCACAAAACTTGAGTATACTTGGATCTAATCAACTGTATAAAACAAAAAATCTGAAGTAAAATAGGTGAAAAGAACCAAGAAACAACCAACAAAGGGAGACTAGGAACCCTAGCTTGGGTGCACACAATGACAAAAGATCACTGTAAACTCATAAAGGTAAGTGAAAAACCAACCATCATCAAAATATAGATTGGAAAAACAATGCCCAAGACCCTGATCACTGATTCGGACAGAGACAGTTCAACCTATAACCCAACAAGCCAAGCTACTTCAGCATGCAAACAGAAGAAAATACAAGCAAACGAAACCCAAGGGCTTTACGAAAAAAGCACTAAGTGTGGTCACCAATAGTCTTCAGACAAATAGCACAGTATTCATAAAGAAATCCAACTAGCAAATAGGAATTACACAAAGAGAGGGACAAACAAACCCAATCCTAAAAATTCCCTATTTCTAGGCTTGTACGCAACTATGTAGAAGGGAAACTCGTGTACTGTACGCGACTATCCAAGAGAGCAACCCATGTATGCAGGCCTCTGTACGTGACTGTGTAGAAGAGAAACCTGCGTACAGGTACAACATTTTTCTCAAAAAATAAGAAAAATCCACAAGACTTTCAAACACTGTGATAATTATGAACCAGGATAAAACACCACATACAAGCTTCAAAGCAAAGACTGGTCAAGGGTGATAGAAACAACCTATAACAGTCCAAGCTCCCCAGCAGAGTCACCAGTTCTATTGTACAGGAATAAACACCTTATAACCAAAGGTGTGGGGTTACCAACATACTCATGAAACTTTCAAGCAATTGACTCTAAAGTGTAGTAAAGGAAATAGGAGGATAGAAAAGACTCACCTGATTCACGACGGTTGATCCTAGCTTGTCCTCTTTCGCTCTGATTCTCCTCCAAAGCCTTTAGGGATGCCTCTCCTTCACCTGTCAAGAGTCAATCCTCCAAATACAAGATGATACATATATATAAACAGGTTAAATAAATCATATATAGAGTGTTGAATCATAAGTATTTATCAAACCACAATATATGAGAGACATTCAAGACAGATATGGAAGAAAGATTCTCTTTATTAATAGTAATGAAAGAGTTCAGATTACAACCCAACTCCTGAGACAAGGACTCCTCTGCAACCAAAGGATTCTGAGTTTACTACTCAAAAGACTTCTGAATAAACTCCACCAGCATAACTTTGCTCTCCAAGTGTATGTTATTAACACCCTTCCCAAGGCCTGTATTTATACTTGGTGAAATAAGGAAGTTTCGAAGGTTGAGGAGGTTGAGACAGTTAAGGTGATTAAGGTTAAATGATTTACTAATCTCAAGTAATTGTGAGTTTTTATTTTTAATGTCAAAGGAAGGTGTACGTGGGTATCAATGCTGGAAACTTGCATATGACATGCAAGTTGATCTAAGGGTAACCCGCGTATAAATCTGTATGCGAGATGCAATAACCAACACTTGCATACAACACACAAGTTGAATATAAGAAGAGTCGCATACAGGACTTGACATATTTAAAAGGTAAAAATAACCAGCTAGATGGATGATAAATGTAGTTCATAATAAGCCCATCTATAGTGTTTTGGGAAACCCTCAATCCATAAATGTCCTTTTGTGTGCCAACATAGAAAATTTCGGCACTCGAATGGAGAGGTGCCATTCAGGTGGATAACAGGTGCCAAACACATTGATTTGGATAAATTGTAGGTCCAGCGCCCCTCCACGATGTGAGCATGAGGCGATCTGCCATGTGCACCTATCATGCAACACTTAAGGGGAAATGAGGTAAAGTTTTTTTTTTCTTTTTTTTGGTTGGTATATTATAAATTGTTCACATCATTTACCAAAATATAAAAGTGAATGAAAGATTCCAATTCTTGTTATATATATATATATATATATATATATATATTACATAAAAGAAATTATATGTACTAAATTCCTCAGTTGATTGCAATTTTTTTGTTGAAAACTCTACAGATTGCAAATTGTATGAATGAACAAGTGAAAAAGAGGTCTAAAGCTTTACCAAATCCAGCTATGAATTAAGAATTTAAAAGGATATCCCAAGCTTTACGAAATTCATTGTGTTCTACTATAGCATTGTGTTGAGAAACAAACTCAACCTTAACTGTGCAATTCATAAGATCCTGCGGGAGTGTAGGTGTTTCTCCCTATGACCCAAGTCCAGTCCCTAGTTTGTCAATCAACAAGCCCAATATATTGTCCCAACAAAGTAAGGATTAGTCGACAGCACCTATGACATGGATTCAGTCTCACTCGAGATATCTCTCAATGGGTAACTGCCAAAACCATGTTTCTGTAATTGTGCGGGGATTGACACCTTACTATCTTGGTCAGTTGAAGCCGGTGGTTATATTAATTTTTATTATTGCATGCATTCAAGATATGAATCTATTTTTCTGTCGATAGAGATTACCATAAGTAATATAGCTCCTTATTAGTGGTTCCAACTAACAACAATGCGACAGATGAATATAATAACTCATTCATAAGAAAATACACATACATTCATTCGACATAAGCACATTCATCAAATGTGCACATAGAAAAAATTTAACATGGAAACCCATCCAGGAAAAACCACAAAGGCACTCTTCATCTAACATGAGAAATATATGGCACCTTTCGTCTCTACACTCAGCTTGCAGTCTCTATTCTATGTCTTCTTCTACAATCTATACAGACTTCTCTCTCCTCTCATGCTCTCTAGTCTCAGGTCACTTAATCTTTCTTTCCTTCACTCTCCCGTCGATTTGCACACATCTTGGATTGACTCAGTCTTCTCTACAACCCTACAACTCTTCAACTCTACAAATAGACACAAACAACCACGACTAACAAAGACCCCCCATAAAGTAAGAAACCAACTGATTGTCCAGGAAGTAACCCACACACAGCTTGGGTTCTCCCTTTTATAGACTCTTACATGTTGTAATCATCTAACTTGATTCTGTTAGCTGACAGGTTGTTATTCATGTTCTCATACATTTATGTTACAACTGTCAGTAGGCATTATCGACCCAAATTACAAAGATTATTTATTCCCTAAATCACACGTGACTCTAGCCGACTTCTTGGTACCACGATATCCCGAGCTATCTTTTTCAACTAATGCACACCTTCTATCATGCTTCCTTCCATTGCGGCTGATCTTATCGCATCTTCCCTTCTATTGTGGAATTCTCCCCTTGTGGATGCTTTTGGCACAAATTTCCTTCTACCACTACTTATTCTATCTTATCTCTTCCTCCATCGCGACTTCCTCTGTCATGCAACCAGACTCTCTGTCTTTTTAAATTATGCATATCTTTTCCTACAGCCAACAGGACTCCAAAACTCACCTATGGCTCGTCCTGAGCCACACTATGATATTGAAAAGATCCTACCATTGTGACGACCTTAATTTGAAAATCTTGGAATATTTTCACTATCTCCTATGTTTCCCGTCACACATATTCTTTTGCCTTCTGCAAATTTTCAACAAGTCAGAACTGATGTGTTCCGATGTTGTAAGTCCCACGGACTCTGCTGCTTGTTGCACTTTTCGATGTATAGGCTAAAAAATTCCTATAATCCTTTCTGCTTTGACCTGTAATTCGATGAATTTTCCAGTTCTCCATTGTTGTTGAGTACATAGCGCTGCGACTTATTGTTTTAGTTTTTGCATGTCAGCAGCCTTAGCGATTTTATCTACTAAGGGAAACTTCTTCATTTCATTTTTTAGATGATTATCCTTAGTCTCAGCAATGTGTAGCTGCTCTACTTTTTCTAACTCCACATCATCAATCAATGCTTCTAATATCTAATAAACTTTTTCGACTTCCTTGGTGCATAAGGAATCTATTTCTTTTATTTTCTTCACAACTTCTGTTGTTGTCGTCCTTCTTTATTATAGCACCTCTGGGGGTGTACTGGGTTTCACCTATGCTTCTAATTCTATGACATTTTTGTGAAGGTCCTCTTCTATTTTTCCAAGTCAAATAACCTTGGCTGCTGCAAACATTTTCTCTGTTATTCCATCAGCTACAAAATTACTACAAGCAAGTGTTACAGCAGTGGAGAGCCTTTGCCTTCCCTCGTCCTAGGTCTTATCTTTCTGTTCAGTTTATTTGATTGTTTTCTTCATCTTACTAACAATCTTATTCAATGCGTGCACTTTCTTGTTCAATGTAACTTCTCTAACCTTCATTTCCATGACTACAACATTTTTCATCGCATAAAATTTAGATAGCGGCATCTGCGAACACCCAATGGTGGCTTGGCCCAATTTCGTAGACATTGCATTCAATATTTTCATTCCCAAGTCGAGTGCTTCTCCCACCAGTTGAGTTTTTATTGGTGGAATAGGCATTAACACCTCAGTCGATCGCTCTTCTAATGGGCCAGCTAAGTCATGCAACTCTGGCACTTGTGGTTTGTAGTCGATCGTGACCCATAAATATTTAACCATCATACTTAGCATCTGGCGTAAGTCAATAATACTTCTTGTGAGCTCTGTTTATCTCTCATCTAATTTCTAAAGGCTTTGCGTAGTGACCTCTGTCATTAATTCTATCATAAGGGTAACATCGTCGTTATCAAGGCCAAAAGTTCATGTTGTTTTGTCGGCCTTCTCTTTCTTATTCCTTGTGTTAGGCTGCCCATTCTGCTTCCTCTTATCGCCCACCATTTGATATTTTTGGGTTGCACTTGAATCATTCTGGGGAGGGTTGGGAGAATTTTATGGATCTTGTGCTATTGTTGTTGGGCCCCCTCCCTTTTTTATATCCTTCTTCACTTGTGGATCATCCTATCATAGACCTATTCTTCGACAGATAATAGGTAATATACGATAAGAATCCTAGTAGCTTTGGATCCTGCTGGTGGGTAAGTGGTTAGTGCTTATGGGTATTTGATGCTTACCTACCCTGCCCCTTACTTCAAGATTGAGTACTAAGATTCATATCACTGTTTTACCCATTTTAGCAGGCAAACTATACCCTAAACATTTAGGTGTGGCATCGTGAAAACATGGATCGTTAAAAGATGCATCAAGAAAAGAACGGGGTAAAGGCAGTCGATTCTGTTACAGCTTCCCTTCGTCCAATTCCGGATCCCCTAGTCCTAGATCCAAATGAGGCAGTTCCATTTTGAAATAAATGTGGGCTACAACATTCCTCAAACTATATCCCACATCAGCAGCTATACCGATAGCAGTAGAAGATCCCATCACCTAAGCCATAAATCCAATACCACCTGAGTAAAAGCAGTAGAAATAGGCAAGACTGTAGATCAAATGCATGTTGTAAATAACCCCCAAACTATAGCGAAAATGATTAGTAAAGCGAGAGGGGGTAGAGAAAGCAAAACCAGCTTTCAAAATTTTTTCTATCTCAGCCTTAATGGTGGGTGCTTTTCTAGGATTCACAACATGCAAAAGTTTTCAAACTGGCTTCGCATCCATATAGGTTTTGATCTCATGTTCAACAATACAAGGGTCGATACCTGGCACCTTATCATATGACCATGCAAATATGTCATGAAACTCTTTAAACAATGCGGTATACTCCTTGATCTCATCAGGGGAACAATCCTCCCCAATGTAGACATTCTCAACCTTGCTAGGATCGCGAGAAATATTGATAGGAATAGTTGGTGATAAATTTCACATGTTCCCATAAGACATCTGACTAGAAGAGCTAAATGGAACCACGGGCCTACCAATATTCTCACTAAGAATCTCCCTAAAGTCATCACGCTCCACACAATTGAGCTCAGGAAGAAAATATGATCAATGATGCAACTCTTCCCAAGGTGGCTCAACCCCAGACATGGCCTCAATAATGGCTTCATCCGACAGAAAAATATCATCAAGGAAATCATGTGCGTGAGATGACTCAACTGCCCATGCAAGTAGCACATATGGGTCCTCATCCATCCGCGAAGAGGAAGGACTAGGCTATGCAACTTGATCAATATTCGCTTGATATGTTATCATCATTGCAGGAAACAGTACGTCCGTTTCAATAGGTCCAACTGAAGAATTCGATGAAGGAAAGATCCAAGGGTCCTCCATATGGGTAGTACAAAAAGACACTGAATTCAATGAGGATGAATCCCCACCAAAACTAGACCCAATCATAGGCATGGGTGTAGGAAAACTAAAGGTTCCCATAAGAGAAGGATACATACCCATGCCCACACTCCCAGTTGCCGACGGAGAGTGATCGATAATCGGGATAGAAGCTCCTGATGATGCATTCCTCTCACATAGCACATGTGATTGTGGGATATTAAATAATACCCTTAATTACGAGAGATATTGACCCAAACTCTTTTTGTTGAAACCCCCTCCCAATACTTAAAACTTCCTCCCCACCCCTTTTTATACCTCAATCCTTATAAACCACCCTAACCACCCCCACCTTAAACCCCTCATCCCCCCAATACCTGCAATATATTGGTTTTATTTTTTATAATTTTAAAACCCACAATATGAACTAAAGTGATAGGATATTCGTAAACAAGTGAATCCCCCATGTGATGCATTGACACATGGATTTTGGAATCACGTATGATCAATCATAACAATATTCCCATTATATGGAAAGCATATCACTCGAAAGAGGGAGGAAGCTACAACTTTCATACTATACATCCAATTCTGACCCAGTAAAAGATTGTATTCAAGGGGCACATCAACCACCTTGACCTCGATCGCAACGGTCTTTCCTCCCAATTGGAATTTTAGAGAAGGAATAATTCTGTGTGGCTGAAATGATCTACCATAGAAAGCTATCAACATGGTATCGGATTGAGACAAATCAGGAGAACCTAAGCCCTTCCAACATGACAAATACATCATAGAAGTAGCAACGCCTTCATCAATGACAGTGTGTTTGACTGTCTTATTAAGACACTCTACATGAATCAAAAGAGACACTTAGTAAGGCAAACAAGGATGTACTCCCATGGTTTCAAATTTGATAATGGAAGAAGAGATATTGTCACTAACCCCAAGAGTGGACAACAAAGCCTTCCTCTATAGAGGACAAGTCTAAAGCACTTTAAGAGCGGACATTGCACAAGGAGTCTGGCCCAAATCCTCAACACCTGAATAGTTCTGGGTGGCTTGGGCACTAGGATTGTGCCCTGAGCACTTTAGAAATCCCTTAGGAATGCAAGGTGGAGCTTTAGGTTTATCCATAGGTTTTTTGATATGCAAAGGGTTCTCGAGTGGAGAGGGTTGTTTCCCAAGGTCCAGTTGTGATGAACCATAATATTTTGTATGCGTCATAGCCTTAGCAGCACTCATCATGTTGATGCATCCATGACCACTATTGGCTTCTGGAAGAATTTGATTTTCCCCCGATGCACAATTAGGATCAATGGTACTCGAGTTCATATTTTGTATGCTGGGTAAAGGATTCGTCAACACAATTGGTCCCTGTGCTATGAACCTCGAGGCATCTTCCATACAAGGGCACAAGTAAGTGAGGTGGTCATCCTTACACAACTTACAAGGAAACTTCACCTTATGTTTATTCTGCTTGTCCCCCCCAACATTATGAGCATTATTGTAATTATTATTAGCATTTTCGTTCTTATTCCCACCCTTATGGTTATTTTTCACTTTTTTCTTACTCCTTCTAGGCTGCTGGTTTCCCTTCAGGTCTGACGACTACACAAACAGTACACTCACCGATTGGGTAGGTTGAGATGAAGTCGTGGCTTGTCTTGACACAGAATGGTTAATTGACAATTGGCTCACTTGTTTCACAACCGAATCTACAGGTTTGGTACTTGTAGAGCCCATAATTTCATCAGCGTGTGGTCCAGGCTTAACCTTGGGATCGAAACTAGATCATGGAGCATTAGGTATAATCTCATACAAAAGTTCAGATTGAGCATAAATCAAATACAACTCTTGTGCCCTAAAGATTGCTTGTTCCTTGTTTTGAACTCCAGATGTAGAAACATCCTTTGCAATGTAAGGTAACAACGATTTGAGGAACCATTCAAGGAGAAATTATGGTGGTATAAAGGCGTTAATCAACCGCTTCTTTCTACGCCACTCTTGAATGTGATCTGAAATGTGTGTGGATTTATCTTGTCGAAAGGTCGATAAGAGTTCGGTACCAACGTCGTAACATACGGGTAGCTGAAAGTGGTTGAGGAAAGTCATGGCAAGGTCATCAAATAAAGCGTATTCCCCCCTCAGTAACTCTATATACCATTTCAATGTAGGCCCTGTGAGGATGCGTTGAAATAGCCTCAAATGGATTGAATAGTCATGTAAGGAATTGTAAGAGCACCAAAGGTGAAAAGTGGTGACATGCTCACTAGGATATTCTCTAGCATTACCCTTGAACTTGGGAATGTCCGAAGGAATCTTATTAGGGACAGTCAACCAGGCCAGGTCATGAGATACCAGATCGTTCATCAATCTCGACAAGTCAAGTAAGGTTAATGTCGCGAGGAGAGGGAGCCTAGGTTGAGCTGGTCTATGCCACACTCCCTAATATTTTTATTTCATGTAAGGTTGATTGCTATAAATACCATGGCCTTGGCCATAATAACCTCCTCCCATTTGACCCGTATAGGGCTGCATGGAAGCATTGTGATGTGGGGTACCTTGATTATGCGGTGCTACAAATCCATAATTGGAAGAGTAAGTGGGTTGTTGATATCTGCACCCATATGGTTGATAGTTCTATCCATATTGCGGTCCATAAGCTTGTCCATGAGAAGCTCCATAAGGTGTTCCATGGGATGTCCCATGAGAATGTCCATAGTTAGGGATATGGGGAGCTCCATGAGATGGAGCATAAGATGATCTAGAAATAAGGATATGACCTCCCTACACAATAGGAGGTACCTGTTATAGCTCAAAATGACACATCTCTTCCAATGACCACTTTCCTATGTTTTTGTCGCATGTCGACACTTCCATGACGACACTTCATGAAAAGTCACTGAAAAAACACCTAACTTGGAGGACCCATATCCTAATTTATGTAACTCTATTTGACCTCATCTCTACTCCATTGGAAATATATTTCAGTTAGCTAAAACTTTCCAGAAGACACCAAAGTTTGAAAATGCCCAAAAGTACCCTAAAAAAGAGTTTTTGATGTGTATGTGAATTTCCTTAAGGAAACCCGTGTATGTACGCGAGTTGCTATATATAATAGTCACGTACACCTTAAATACATGACTTTGTATATTACAACATGCATATACCTCCTCTTTTATGTGACTGTTTTCTCTGCAACTCACATACGCCTCCTGAAAATGTAAAAAAAAATACATATTTTGAAATTTGGGTAGTTTGGGTAGTTATGCAACTAACTCCTTCAATTGTAACTACCTTGTCTTCAACCCTAACTTTTCATTAAGCATATAAATAGAGGTATGGAGGTCCATGAGAGGAGACTAGAATCTTTGCATTGTTATGCTGGAGGAATTGGAGATCTCTTTGCCCACACCTTTTCCTTGGCGTTCATCCCCTTATGTTGCAGAGCTTGGAGGCTGAGTCCTTGGAGAAGAGAAGCAACAGAACCGGATCAAGGTTTCTTGAGGTTTCGAACTTGAATAGAAGGTATACTTGTACTTGTTTTCAAGATTAATAAGATGTGATGTCCTTCTTCTTCCCAAATCATTATTCAATGTGTGATTGAATCTTTGTTTATGATCATATTATGATGTTAATCAAATTATTGTTTCAAGTTTATTTGATTATCATTGCTTTATATGTGGTCATATTGGTTTGAGGAAGGTATAATTCATTTTGTAGGTCTCTTGGAGTAAGAGGAGCAAGAGAAGCAAGAAGAGGATTGAAGGGATGCTTGGATCAACCTTTATTTGTTAAGGTATGAACCATTCTAATATTTGAAGCTTGTTTATATATACTTGCAAAACCATTTGCATCCACCTTTCAACCCTAGTATGTTGATGGCCTCTTAAACCCCAGCCATAGGAATCTTTCCTTTACAATAGAACTGGCGACTCCACTGGGGAGATAGTCGCGTACGACAATCAACATATAGAAAGGTAAAATGGCAAGCTGGTTGGATAGTGAATGCATCTCATATCATGCCTATCTATAGTGTTTAGGCAACCTTCAATCCATAAGTGTCCTTTTGTGTACCAACATATGAAGTGTCGGCACTCGGACGGAGAAGTTCCATTTGGGTTGATAATAGTACTTGACTCTAAGATACTACCATGTGAGCAACTGCAGCATGAACATGACTAGTAGCAATGTTTCGACTCGAAGGACCACGTGAATTAGGGGGAGGAAGGGTCATCAAAAATGCATTCAAAGGAGTAGGGTTCAAGGACAAATGGACGTGTGAAGGAATGTAAGTGGTGTTCCCAATGTTCACTCGTCTCAGTTTTGGGATCCACATAGGATTACTAACACTAGGTCTAGGATAAACATGTGAGGATGATTCCACCGTAGGGATGGAAGGTGTAATCTGACTAGTGCTCCCAAATCTCCCGACATGGAAAGGAATAGGAGTGCCCCCAAGTGTAGTGCTAGGATCAATTTCCAACTCGGCATGATGTGTCAAATTGGATCCTGTGATATCAGGCATGCCATAACAAACATGACTAGTGTGTGTGGGTTCATAACGAGTCTTGTCGCCTGTAAACCAATACCGATGACCTGTGAATGAGGGATCATAACCAGATCATGATGGTTTTTTGTGTGATGGATCATATGTGCTAGTAGGATATTCCTCCCCAGCCTCATGAGGTGGAGAAGAAATCTATGGAATCTCATCCTTATGATATCCCATGGTGTGCAAATCAAAGTGAGAAGTAGTCCGCTCGGACTGTCTAGTTTCCTCTTGCAAAGGAGGAGGAGATGTGGAAGGCAGAAGTCCTACAAAATGGAGAGAACAACGAGGTGCTGCACCTGAATCCACAGTGACTCAAAAAATAAAAGACTCAATCTAAATACGCAAACCCTAGGCAAACTAGAATGCACAGATCATACACCTATAAAATGTAAAGCCAAACCACAAGAAAACAAGGGTAGGATATGTGAGCTCCCAAATGAAGCAGGTATGTCTCGCCTAGGAGAGGATTGAGACTCCCATACACAAAAAGTGGATGTTTGTAACAAATTATAGTGGACCTCAGCTTCAACACATATAGCGACTCTGTTGTCCAACCCCTACCTAGCTAGGACACCTGCAGAATAACCTCTGCGAAGTACCCCTTCGATAATCTAGGTAAGGAAACTAAGGTCACCTCAGAATAATCAATTCTCAAGAGGATAGTCGCAGGTGGGATTGACCATATGGGCGGGGTAGAAAAGCTCAAAACTCTCGAAAGAGCCCCCAGATACTAATCCAATCTTGGAAATATCTTCGGTGCTACTCAGTTATGACCAGGGGTCATCCCAATCATAACCACTCACACTGCCTCATGATTAACTCCCTTGTAAGAGGAGGATCCTGAGAATAAATGAATTTCACACTCTCACCTAGTAAAACACATAAATGTTCGTTTAGTGGTCTTGGATAATTTACTCACAATGAACTATTCCAAGACCCTAAAACCTAGTCTTTTTGGTGCACCCTAAAAAGAAAAGAGTGTAATTCATTTTATTATGCGTTGATTTTAATTGGATTATTACTCAAAGGTAAAATGGTCGTGCAACTAATCATTAGAGGAAATTTCAACTCAAAATGGGCCTCCTATTGAAAATTAATAAAATAATAGCTAAAATAATAAAATAATATTTATTAATTTTGGAGGAAGAAAAGAAAAAACTATTTTTTTGTTCGTATTTTCGACATATCTCCTTTTGTTTTTACTCAAATTACGATCGAGCAAGCTCATTAGATGCAGAATTAAATTTCGCATACAACGAGTACCCACTCAGCATACTTTTGATGGACCCCTCTACCCCACAAACAAGAAATACCTGAAAAAACATGATGATGACATCATCATTACATTTTTTCAGGTATTTCTTTTTTTTGGGGTAGAAGGGCCCATCAAAAGTATGTCGGGTGGGTACTCGTTGGATGTGAAATTTAATTCCACACCCAACGAGCTCTCCTGATCGAAATTTGAGTAGAGACAGAGGGAGATATGTTGAAAATACAAACAAAAAAGTAGTTTTTCTATGATACCTATCCCCAAATTTATATTAAAAAATTGTTTAAGAGGTGCTCCCTTTTTTAATTTTAAATCATTTTGATTGGATGATACATGATGACATGGAATTTTTTATTATTTTTGGAAGGCCCATTTTAAATTGAAATTTCCTCTAATAGATGTTATGACACAACAAAGAAGTAGAATGCACACTTAACAATCAATGCAATGCACTGTGTCAAATGAAGAATAGGGTATGCTACTACATGAAGTGCAAAATGTTTTCTTCAAATGAATATGCAATCATTCCTATATGAAAATCTGACTAATATTCTCCAAGCAAACCTAATGCAAGTACCATGCTAATGCAAAATGCAAACAATGCATAATGATGCATAAAGAAGATGTTTTTGTATTTTCAAATTAAATGAGATAAAAAAGCAAAAGTATAAATCTACAACCCTCAGACTTTGCAAGCACTAACATACAACCATCAACAAAAGCACCAAGGTAAAAGAGACCTAATGCACTAATCCCCCCCCCAAAAAAAAAATGAAATGACAAGAACATTTTCAAAAAATTAAACTAACAAGGTGTCTCTAGTCAGAAACAGGGATGTATACAAACTCTAGAAGCATCCAAGAAGACTCAAAAATCATCCAAAATCACCCAGCATTATCACTTAATCTTCCAAAAAAGGCCAAAAAATCACGGTATATGTGACTGTTCTCATTGAATCCACGTGCATACACGACTATTCAGGGAAAACCCACGTGTACATGCGACTGTGAAAGAAAAACCCACGTACAGGAAGAAAAAGAGATAAAAAGAAGGAAAATTGACAAGTTGAGACAAAATTTACTCTTGTAAGACACTACTAAGAAAACATGCCCCCAGACCCAATTCAGAAATAGAGAAATCAAAGCAATTCAAGCACATTGAATGTCGAAAAAAAACCTAAAGGAAATGCCAAGGAATCTCCCCAGTATGGTCGCTAATTTTGTTATGGAGAAAACTTCCTATGGCTTGGTGTCTACCACAACAGACAAAGAAACCACAGAAATCAATCCCTTCCCAATATGCAAGAGAAATAAAACATTTAACACTAAAAGATCTCGAAACATACCTTATTCCAAACGGTTGATGTAGATCCCCATTGAGCTTTTTCCAATCCCACTTGTGTTAGTAATTTGCTTTCTCAACAATAGCAAACAAGACAAGCATTCTATATAATGGTGTTAGACCTACTATATCATATATAATCAATAATGTATAAGCAATTAAAAGCATCCATGGATTCAATATTAATTTAAATGCACATCATTAGATAGGAAAAGATATTTCTATTAATATAAATCAGAGATTACATGAGTGACAACCTCTGTGGGCACGTCTGTGATCCGGAGAGACTCAGTCCTCCACTTGGGCCTCCACCACCTCAATCCTCCATCTCTTGATAGCAAGCTCACAAACAAAGGCAAGATTGGGAAGAAGACAAAGTGCTCCAAGGGACAAAGGGATGCAAACTCAAGTATAAGCAAGCTACGACAACAATGGACTATAGTTTTCTTGCTCTTTAATTCCTCCCTCTTCAATGTATCCAAAGGGTTCCTTATATAGTGCTTTAATGGGGTAATGGAGGGTCAAATCCAATCGATATCGAGGCATATGGAAGGCCAAGATACAAGTGACACAGATCCACATCAAGGAAAACTCCAAAAATATTTGGCCTTTTGCACACATCCCGATGTATGCAAGTTTAAGGGTAATATCCGCGTGTATACGCGAAAAAGGGATTAAAAGTCACGTACAACAAATAACAAATGTTTTTAGGGATGATATTGTAAACATCAAAGGTACAAAAATAGTCCATGGGGTCCAAAGAATTTGTAGAGGGATAGGGAAGGCCATATATATGTGATCTACCATGTGTGGTAAAATCAGCTATAACACACAGCAAGGACAAACACCCACAGTCAATCCACTAACCACATCCAACCACAGTCAACCCACTAACAAATGGATTCTTGGACTTACTCAGTCAAGACAACACAAGGATGCACTACACAATAAAATGCAAGTTCTGGATATGAACCAAAAACATCCCAGGAGCCAAAATTGACAACGGTGAATGGGGATAACATACCTCTGACCAAAATCGACTTAACAAAACATTCTTGGCTTCACGTGGGTAAGAAAATGGCTCAACAACCACTAAGAAATTCTTGGTGTCTTCTCCAATTCAATGGGAATTTCCAAAAATGATTTCCAGCTTGGGAAAATGAAGAAAATGGGTGCCCACGTGAGGGAAACCACACACACAGAGACAAATGTGAATGCCACACACGGGAAGCTCCCCGCGGCTTTAGAGAGAACCAATGTGGATGAATTATGGGTGAGAAAAATGCCCAGAAACACCTAATTGTGAAGGAAGAACACAAGTACAGACCAAAAATGTGGAGGAAAATAACTCTCCAAGCTTCCACTGCATGAGGAAATGTAGAACGCCTTGCATGATGAAAAATGTGGCTTCCCCTATGAGTGAATAATCCACTCCCCTCTTCCACGTGAGGGATAATGGGTGAGAACTCTCCCCTTGGGCATGCATGTGGTCAAATACTAACGACCCTACCAGAAATGATGGTTTCCCACACCTCCCAAGCCCCAAGGCAATAATTTCCCAACTAACTCCTTGGAGAATTAAGTGGGGGGTTGAATAAGACAAGAAAAGGTGAGTAAGACAAAAAGGTGGTTGAAAGCTAGATGGGTTCTTCTCTTGACACATGGCCTTTTATCCTTGGCTTAAGGTTTGAACATTCTGCCCCCCCGCCCTTATCCTTAGGAAATCATGCCCCCATCTCTTTAATGTTGCATTGACATAGCTAGTTGTCGGTTTTTAATTAAATTGCATATTTTCATGATTTCCAAAATTATAATGTGTCGGTTAGCACAAAATACCATCGGCGTCAATTTTAATCACCAAAACATAAAATGATAAATCAATGGTGGGGATTTTTCCTTTATCTCCACACCATGATTAATTACAATATTTACATCATATATATTTAATGCAAATGGGGTCAAAAATGAGGTGTTACACAACATAGAGTTCAACTGCTATGATCATACCTGCAGTACATTGGTTTGGTCACATATTCCATAACAATTTGGTATCTAACACCTTAGCTACGAAGCAAACAGTATGGTCATTGATGGAGCTTATTAAAAAACCTCTGGTATCTCTCGACAAATCATACTTATCTTTTAGTTTGTTCATTAGCATAG
This sequence comes from Pseudotsuga menziesii, assembly GCA_001517045.1. Taxonomy (NCBI): domain Eukaryota; kingdom Viridiplantae; phylum Streptophyta; class Pinopsida; order Pinales; family Pinaceae; genus Pseudotsuga; species Pseudotsuga menziesii. The sequence goes on from LPNX011156991.1 coordinate 50,101, forward strand.
TGTCCTAGTATTTTTTGGAAAAGGGCATTGGGTTTATACTTGCAAGTGGTAGTCATGTAATTGCTTCTATCAGTTCAACATCCACATAATTTTTTATGTTGAGCCATATGCAACCACCGTGAAATGATACCAGTAACTCTGTGACACATGCATGCATTTCTACGCTTTGGGAAAAATGCGACATATACAACAACGAAAACAAACTTACCTAGTCCACTCCTCTTACCCATTCCATTAGAGCTAGGCGCTTCAGGATATCTAGCGTATCTTTTATAACCACCATGTAGTTCTTCATGTCTAAATATGGATATTTATTTGTGTCATGATCAACAAAATCCAGCTTCTTAAGGTTTGGTAGAATGTTCTGTGACACTTAAACTCCTTCTATCGCAGTTGGTGCTACCAGTGGGTACCGTGCATTCTTCGAAACTCTAATTATTGGTGCATTAGATCATATTGGTGGAACATATGGTGGCAGAATAATCATAGACCCTGATTCTTTCTCCTCCTCCAACGGTGGTGGTGCTAGTGCTTTCTTCTTTTGTCTTCCAAAAAATTTCCTCATTGTTGTACTAGAAAAACCCGGTGGGTCTGGTATTAACCTGACTGTAGGGATAAATGGAACCTATTCATCTTCTTCGATGGCCATAACCTATAGTGGAATGTATCCAACAGTGTCTTCCATAATGAATGTGGGTGATGCGGTCACTATACTAGATTCTGTAGCTGTGCTTATGCTAGAAATTGAAAGAACCATGCTCCATTGAAACTCAGTTCGGCTCTTGCAATTGTAGACAACAATATCTCTCTCGAATGTAGAAAAATGACTAAATACTCAGGCACGAACGGTGATAATGTCTAGTCGTTCATTCTGTTAGTCCTTCACACAAGCAAGAAATAAATGGAAAGGTAGTTGTCCTTTCCATCACATGGGATGATTGTCTAAATGGTTATAGGAAAATTATATGTATGACGTCATTCACCTGTCACATCAATGGTATTTATTGTAAAATAAAGACTAAAGTGACCAAAATGCACACCGCCAAAATCTCTCGGGCCTTTCAATTAATTACGACCACCTTTGAATTAATTACAACCAGTTGTCATTTCCGTGACTCTATTTTAACTTGTGACAATATCACTCTTCCTGCAATAGGTCTTCACCCTTCAACAGATTTACTTCTAATGCAACAGACAGATTGTCTTCACCCTTCTTTCTCCTTTTATGACAGAGAAAGAGTTTGCGACAATTCTCCTCTCTCCATGACTTTCTAGCAGTTTGCATCTGTCTTTGCTTCTTCTTTGCGATAATCATTCCCTGCGATTATAACAAAAAAATTCAGAGGGTTTTATTTTTGTTTTTCTTTATTTTCTCTTTTATTTTTCTCTTCTTCTTCTTCTTTTTTTTTCATCATGAAGGTCAAACAAACCATTATTGGGATCCCAATATCTTACCAAGGTTTATAACAATTTGATTTGGGCAAGCATATTGGTCGTGCAGAATAATTTTAGCAATCCACATCGTTGGAGGGAATTTAAGGTTAATGGATCACGTAAATATTCCTAATCAATCTCCTCATACTCTTGTTCACACCATTGAAGAACCATTTTTGCTACAAACACCATAAATTTGGGTCATTTACCATCAAAAACCCCTAACCCACAGCATACACGAGTGCATTATTTTGCATAGTGTGTACCATACGCGGGTACCTCATTGTACAACCATGTATTTTTCTCAAATACATGGGTTTACAAGAGGCTACTCGTGTATCCCCCATGGTGACCTTTTAAGCTCACCAAAATACCTAAATCTGTAGAAAAGCCTTCAATTAAAAGGCATGAAATGAAAGGCAGGAGAGAGAACACTTACCTGCAACTCGCGGATTTCAATTTCTCCCGCCATATTGAACATACAAAGAATTTGAAGCTTAAGGGGTAAATTTGTAGTATTCCAAGGTAAAAGTCAGAATGAATTCGTTTTTAAGCCAAAATCACTATTTATGGTAAAAACTCTAATATTTTACCTACTTTTGTATAGTTTTTGGTTAATTCTAAATATGATGACTAATGTTGTATTGATTTTTGCCTAGATTTTTTAGGTCATAGATTAAAATTGAACATGATACCTCAACATATAGGGTAGGATTTGATCCCACTGCATTTTTCACTTAAACCTTATCCTGCTTCGAACTGTAGGATTCCTTTTTCTCCATGGACTGTGATATGAAACCTCCTATTATCCTTCAGACATCGTTGTTCTTCCATGGATTAGAGATTAACTAACATGGGTTACCCTAGTTAGAATACTTCTTGCCATTTTGGTACCCATGTTGCATGTTCCTATGTTATGGGAGCCTTCATAGTTGTATTACATGCGAAAAATGAACCTCATACTCTATCTTTTTGCTGACTATCCTTTGTTATAAGGCTCCCATCATATGGAGTTGTATTTAAGCTATGGTCTGAGTCCTTAAAAATGATTATATTGTCGAGTTTACTTGTTCTTTCAGACTCGCTAAAGGAAGTGAAATATCATCCAAATTGGTATAAGTTTAACCCTTTTCCAGACCATATGGATTACTTACGAAAAATGAATACTCTACTTCATTATAACTAGAAGAGTATTTCTAGATATAAGTTTATCTCATTTTGGGCCTAGAGGACTAAATTTACGAAAAAGGAACCTGTTTGAACTCATTTTTTTATTTTTTGTGCTCTGGTTTAAAATATGAAAAATATTTTGAGCATTCGTTATATCATTTTCATGTTCGTTAAAACCCAATACAAAACATTGAGTTTATTGTTGGCTTCCCCATACTCGTAAATAAATGGAACATCCCAAGTGAAAATTTCCTCCTTCACACTCTTTAAACTAAGGCTATATGCTTGATTTTGAAGGAGCGTTGGTTTAGTGATAGCTTACCCCTTTTTTGGACCTTGTTGACTAAATACAAAAAAGCCATACCTTAGTTACTCAGAAGATAAGAGATTTCTCCCTTGGATTGTTTTATACTTTTTCAGATTTGGGAGACTAAATTTACGAAAAATCACCCCCTTAGAGTCTTCTTTGGAGTTTTCATACTCTCAAATTATGAAAACACCAATGAGAATTCACTAATTTGGGCTCGTAAAATCCACAAATCAGAGCTACATCAAACCATATTCTATCTCTTCTTCAAGCTTGTTCAAAAATGAAGAAGGTCTCGAGTTTGCTTTCTTGGAATCGTTAAAACTTAACAAGAAAGGAAGAAAGGAAATAGTATCTTTACATTGTAAGTTGTTTGGCATCAAGTTCGCAGTAATCCTTGAACAAAGCACCAATTTTGGATCTCCCAACAGTCAAGCCTAAGTTTTATACTTTCCAATTTCAACATGTACTTTGAGTTATTACTCCCCCATTTTATCACCTGATCCAAGTATATGGGGAATCTATTAATGTCTCCTACATTGCATATGTGTCCAATTGTTCCTCTTGATTCTAAAGCTTCCTTGAGTCGCTCCCATGTCATGCTCACTATTCAAGGATCCTTAACCTCAGTCTATTTACCTGGATCCCTGTCATGCTCTTCCCTAAGATTGATCTATGTTTGTCTTACCTTATCAAGTTTACAAATTTACTCATGTGACATGTTGAAGGATTCATCAGTGCCTTCCTCCTCACAAACAGTTTCCTATCAGCACCAACTGATGATGAAGACCTAGATTTTTGGGATAGTACTTAAGGATATTATTTTCGTCTTGGTGGTCTCCTTTTCATTGGTTATCAATACAACTCTTTTCACTAGTATTCCAATGGTATCCTCCATGTTAAACTTCAACTAGGATGAATATGTTAGGTTTTCAACTTATAAAACCTAAGTTACACAATATCGTGTCATATTGTTTAACACAACTCTAGTTATTGATTATCTATTATTGTACTCATGTGGCTATAATCCACTTTATAAATCATGTGTGGCCTTGTATCTTGTAGTATATGAAATATTTGTATCATGTAAAGGAGCCAGTGTTCCACATTATTGAATATGGCATCCTCAATGATGATTTTGTAAAAGTGACCTCTATTTGTTTGTTTCGATTACTTCCTCATGGCCTAGATTCTGAGTCCTTAAAGATAAATATTTTAATGTAATTCAGCCATCCTTACCCTCTGACCTCCCACATTAGGGGGCATCTGTTATACCTCAAAATGGAACTTCTCCGTTCGAGTGATGACACAAAATCTTTCGTCACACAAAAGGACAAATTTACTCATGTGACATGTTGAATGATTCATCAGTGCCTGCCTCCTCACAAACAATTTCCTATCAACACCGACTGATGATGAATACCTATATTTTTGGGATAGTACTTAAGGATCTTGTTGCCATCTTGGTGGTGTCCTTTGCATTGGTTATCGATACAACTCTTTTCACTGGCATTCCAATGGTATCCTCCATGTTAAACTTCAACTATTGTATTCACATGGTTAGGATTCCTACTTCATTATATGGATTTGGATGAATACCTTAGGTTTTCAACTTATAAAACCTAAGTTACACAAGATCATGTCATACTTTTTAACACAACTCTAGTTATTGAAGATCTATTATTGTACTCATGTGGCTATAATCCACTTTGTAAATCATGTGTGGCCTTGTATCTCATACTATATGACATATTTGTATCTTGTAAAGGAGCTAGGGTTCCACATTATTGAATATGGCATCCTCAGTGATGATTTTGTAAAAGTGACCTCTATTTGTTTGTTTTAGTTACTTCCTCGTGACCTAGATTCTGAGTCCTTAAAGATAAATATTGTAATGTAATTTATCCATCCTTACCCTCTGACCTCCCACATTAAGGGGCATCTGTTATACCTCAAAATGGAACTTCTTCGTTCGAGTGATGACACAAAATCTATCGTCACAGAAAAGGACTTAATGGATAGAAGAGCCTTAACAGTATATGTCACGTCCCCAACCCTTACTCGACGGAGAGGAAACAATAACATCTAGCAACTCAGGAAATCTAAGCCCCCATGAACATAATACATATATAAAAATGTATTGAACTTAAAGCATATAAATGCAAAGATGCATAATAAAACGTTCATGATATATACAGCGGAAGAAAATAATTCATTCAACACATTCATGAATTCAACATGTTCATGATACTTTCATAATAATTCATAAGCAAATACAGTTGCAGAACTTAAATAAACAAGAATACTTATCTTTGGAGAATCTTGTCTCGCAAAAAGCTATGTTGCTGCAACGTTCCACCCAACCATAGGCCGGTGCACTCTTTAATCTCTCAGCAACACTACCACCCCCAAGCTAGGCATGATTTTCCCCAAGGAATAAGGAACACTAGAAAACTTTCCCCATAGCCAAGGATACAATAAATCTTAGTCAAGCCAACATGGTTCGGTTTATCAAACTTACACAGGTAGTGGTTTACACTTAGCCAAATTCACATGAGACACATCCAAGCCAACATATGGGTTTATTAGGCTACCAACCAATCCATCCTTCCAGTTGGGTTTATCATGCTGCCAAGGAGGTGGAAAGACTAACTGCTAAGCTAGTGAGCTCAACCCCAGAGCTATGAACACCCACACTATATCTAGCTTGATTTCTAAACAATTACACACCCAACACAAGGAGTCATTCCCTTCTCTGCTACACAATCCCTCAGGGCATGTCTTCCCTTCCAATGCTATTCAGGGCATGCAAAGAAGAAAACCAACCTTCTAGATTGGTCTGTGAAATTATTTCACACACTAGGTTTATCATGAAAGTCTAGATGCTATTTCCATTCCTTTAATCAATTCAAATGCCAAATGTGGATGCACACACAATGATCTCAGTCCTAGGATTTATCAAAACATAGTCGACGCTAGGGATTACATACACACATAGAAATTTATGAATTTCTGAACATTTCCAGTACCAGACTGACTGCTGCAAAAATACCAAAAATGAAAATGTTGTTGGTATTTCAAATCAAAGACACAAAATCAGATTCAGGGCATTCATGTTTAGGAAAACAACTAGTAGACTAGAGAAAACGTGAAAGAGAACAATTCCAAAAAGGAAAACCAAAATCGTGAAAGGAACAAATTGCCGAACAGGGGAAATCGTGAAGGGTTCAGACTCAAAATTGTTTTTTCTTGGTTGTTGTTGTGTGAATTCCCAATTAGGTTTCCAAAAACGTTTTTCTCTTCCAAAATCATGAGGGAAGGTGAAACGCTGCCACATGAGGGAAAGGTGGTTGTTTTTTTGGTGTTTTCTTGGTCAAGAAAAATTATAAAACATTTTTCCAAAAATGGTGCTCTTTCCATTTCGAATTTCTTCCCTCTCTTCCAATCCCCCATTCCTTTATCCTTAGGAAAAATCACGCCCCCATCTTATTTAGTTGCGTTGACATAGCCGGTTGTGGGTTTTTAAATAAAAATTACAAATTTAACATGATTTCCATATTTTTAATGTTTATCTAGTATAAAAAAATACCATCAGCCCAACCTTAATTTCCAAAACATAAATACTAGATCGATGGTGGGAATTTTTCCTAGCTCCACACCATGATTATTTACATCATTTATTTAAATGCAACGAGGTCAAAACTGGGGTGTTACATTATAATAAGTATGGACCCTATATACTCAATGTTTACTCAAGTATAAACAAATTTATATTATGAGTTTTTAAATTGAATACATGACTTTCCTCTTAACAACATGTATATCATATGTGAGCTGCACATATGCAACCCGCGTATTGATCCCAAAAGTTGAATATGTGAGTTTCCTTAAGGAAACCCACGTACAATATGCAAGTTTCCTTCTTGTAACCCACGTATTCCATTAAAAATTGTTAAAAAAAAAAAGTAAATTAATCACGAGGCAATTGGGTTCGATTTGGAAACTACCCCAACTCCTCTAACCACCCTAATCACGTAACTCCTCCTCAGAATGAACAATAAAAGAGGAGAGGGGATAGAGGAGAAGGGGACCATTTGGAGGTAAAGTTATGTTGGAGGATTTATTTTGGAGAAGAGAAGCAAGAGGGATAAGATCTAAGTTTCAAGGAAGCTTGAGCAGGTTCAGGTATATGTAATTGTTCCAGAAACCTCATGAATAAAGAAAGTATTTTCCTTCCATCTCTATTGTAATGCATGTTTCAATTGTTTATGGAAATGATCTAGATTGTGATTTGGATAGAAGTCACAGTCATTATATATGTTCATATTTCATATTTTAAAGCAATTGAAGGTGTTTTGAAGAAGCTTATTTCTTTGTTGCAGGTATTGGAGCTTTGGATTAAAGGAGAGTTTGAAAAGAAGATCAAACTAGGATCAACCTTCAGAATAAGGTGCATCCTCTCATCCACTAATCTTTTGCTTTAATATATTCTTGTATAATCTCATATGTCTATAAATAGAGCCCTTAGTATGTTGGTGGCCTCAAAACCCAGCCATAGGATGAATTATGTAACCCACCTATAACTGAAAAATAACCATTTTGTTTTTGAGAAAAACATTATGTTAAAAGTTATTGTGAATTTTTTATGACCAAGGATGGTCAAGGATGACTATAATTGAATATTTTATTTATCTAAATAATTAAAAGAAGAGACACCTATCCAAATAAGACTATTGAAGAGTGTTCACTAGCCCAATAGGAGGAATGATCTGTTGTAGAAGGCCAAATGACAAGTGGAAGCAATATCATTCACTTTCTAGCTGTTGCAGGAGGCAAAATCCCTAAAATTGTGGTCATGTTCCCTAGGAAAAGGAATTGAGTAGGTGGCTCATTTAATTGCAAAACTAACCCAAATACCTAGGAAAGCATATATATACCATCGAATTGAGCAGGAGTCTCACTACATTCTATTCCAAGTGATTAGAGCCTTGTGAATTTGCTGAAAACTAAAAAGTCAGACACACAAGAGGAGATCGATGAGGGGATAGCTAAAGTGAAATTGCTGAGAGCTAAGTCTGCTAGTGAGTTTGCTAATTTGCAGAGATTTTTGTATGCGATATAACACACCATCGTCATCAAGGTGGTTCCATGAACAGGCTCGTGAGTCCTAAAGCAAGTGATCTTGGTTGCTTTCAGGAGATAGTTGAGAGGAACGATCTTCTTTGGGTGTTTGTCCCCCTTCAACAATTATCCAGGTTCTAAGATGTTTTTTTATTATCTGTGAATTTATTTCATATCTGTATCTGAAGGTTTTATGAATGTTGAGGGATTCTCTAAAAAATTAAATATTATTGAATTAGAATATCTTAGCTAGATTTTATTTATGTGTAATATTTATAAAGAATGCTACAGTTTTTCTTCTTACAAATTTTAATGGAAAAATTGTATATGTATACATATAATATTATAAACAATTGTGAGTTATTATACTAACCTTCTTAAGCTTAATTTACTTTATATTCATATATTTTTATAATCATTGTTAAGTAAACAATGAATTTGATTCATGTAGTTCTTATTTTAAGATAGTTCCCATAACAAATTAAAATTACCAAGTTTTCCAATCAAAGTTTGAAATCTCCAACAAGTAAACTCTCTTATCACATATTATAGCCGATAGATTTATTAGTATATTACAGTATTTTAATTCATATAATTATAAAGTACTATGTCCAACACTAAGATTTAGGAACAAAGTTATAATCATAAGTTCTACAATTATTATCTAGTACTAAAACCCTTTTATAATTTAAATAACATCATCGTTTTCAGCCGAAAGGATTAAGCTTCTACAGAAGTCAAACGAGGGTTAAACTTCCTCATCCAAAACCTACAAAGAGGTCGAATAAACACCCCACATGTTCTTATTCTCAAATACTATATATATCTATAAGTAAAATATTACATAACTAATTAGATATTATTTAAATTTACGAACTAAACTGTATTTCAGAGTTTCAATTGTAAAGGCCAATACCCACAATATTTTCCTTCACAAAATTGTCATTATAGTATTAAGAATAGTGGCATATAAATTAATACACAAACAAGTTAAGAAATGAACAAGTCGATGCTTCAAACCCTGTAAACATTTACATTATAAATTTATACAGTTGAAAGGCCTTTGTTCCTACAAATAGGGTTAGGTAAAATTGAAAACATAGTAAAAAACATTAACAACCACTATTACACAAGATTTTCATAACCAAATTAACTTAATCGAATTTTAAAGAAAACAAACCAATTCCATTGATCGATTGCAAACCCTTTGTTGCAGGCCATAAGTAGTTATAGTTTCTAATTGTAAAATATATTAAAAATAAAAGAAACAATAGTCAAACCATTAAGAGTAAAATGTAACCTTGCTTACAACACTATCGATATTTTGTCAACGCAACAGCCTTACGGCTTAAGACATTTATCCCACAATTCTCTTGACAAAGCAACAATATTTTATATAAAAATGAAATCAACAATGCAATGGCCTCACGGCCTTAAAATTTCAAAATACAGTAAAAAACCTCACGAGAATTTTTATAACAGAAATCAAAACATTTACAACTTCAAAGTGATAGTCGAAAGACTGCACTTAAGGCTAAAAAAAGAATTAAAATATAAGAACTTTGTAGAAGCTTGATTTATAATCGATAGAAGAACTAAATAAAAGCATTACATTACCGTTCCATTTAGACTCCACGGTCGGAAGGAGACCTCTTACAAAACCAACTATAAATTTTTTAAGGCAGAAACCATAAGAGCGTTTACCACTAAAACTGAAGAAAACGCATAAGAACCAAAGACTCCAGACCCAGGAGAGCATTGACCCAGCCACATAGCCACAAGGAGCAAGGAATACAGTTAACATGTCTTACCAGGACCATGCTTCCACTTCCATGAAGGTCGGTTCAAATCCCATGCAACAACCACAACCAGAAACTCCTACAAACAATCGGTGTAGAGGTCAAATATAGATTTAAAAGTATTTTCTAGAACAACAAAGAACATTAACGCAATTTTTTTTAGAACTTACCCTTTTCAACTTCACAGAGTCGTCGATGGAAACAAGGACCAAGACAAGAACTTAGTTGTTTCAACAATCTATCACTAACAACACAACACTGCCGAACCAGAGCCAACCCGTTTAACAATGCTAGATGGTGTTGAGGGCCAAGAGCCTCAGCTCCTCCACCATCGTTTACGCACAGTAAAGATACAAAGTAACATGGTGTAGAAATTAGAGGAAATTTCAACTCAAAATGGACCTTTCAACCCTAATTCAAATTCCATGTCATAATGTGTTAGCCAATGAAATTGCTTTAAATTTGAAATACCGTATAGGTAATAAAAAAAATTTAATATAAATTTGGGGATAGCTATAATAAAAAAACTACTTTTTTTGTTCATATTTTCGACATATCTCCTTGTGTTTTTACTCAAATTTCGAAAGAGAGAGATCAACTCTGCATCCAACGAGTACCCACTATGCATGCTTTTAATGGACCCCGCTACCCCAAAAACAAGAAATACCTGAAATACCCCACTCATCACGTTTTTTCAGGGATTTCTTGTTTTTGGGGTAGAGGGGTCCGTCAAAAGTATGCAGAGTGGGTACTCGTTGGCTTCAGAATTTGATTATGCATCCAATGAGCTCTCCCGAACTAAATTTGAGTAAAAACACAAGGAGATATGTCAAAAATACAAACAAAAAGTAGTTTTTTCTTTTCTTCCTCCAAACTTAATAAATATTATTTTATTATTTTCCTTAGGAGGCCCATTTTGAGTTGAGATTTCCTCTAATGGACTGAGTAATGCAACGCAAAGACAAATGAATACATTGCAGAGGTGAATTAAACCCTTAGGGTTTATGAAAAGAGAAGTGCTCACTAGCTGGAGGCCGTGAGGATTCACGTGGCTCTCATCAATGCCACCTGGTTTTCAATTTTCAACCCAAACTCCATAGTTTCAAAACCATAGGACATCACCTTTGATGCCACCATATATTCTTTATGCTTGTTTTATTATATGGTAGGAGACAACCTTGTATAGTCAAGCGCACAATTCAATACTTAGGGATAGTTTGTGTTCCCTTATCATAGTTAGGGCCTTTTTATCTTTAGCTAGGATTTATGTGTGTTACCAACACAAGGTAATCTCTCCACTGCTAACACTTGCAAAAAGTATACGCATGGCTTTGCGTTAGCCCAAAATCTAAGTAAGACTTGTAACAACCCTTTGCCTTAGCATCTTAATAGGACTAACAAGTTCTTCAAAACATATCCAACAAGCACACCGACTCTAACTATCCATAAGTAAACACAACATTCTTTTGCGTCTTGATAGAAAATAAACTAGCTCAGTATAGCGATATGATGTATAGGTAAAGCTTGTCGTAGATAAGTGATCATGTTCAATAGATAAAGCACTAACACAAATGAAAAGTTAGATGAAGGGGTTAGTATGGATTAGTTACATTATGTAATTGTAGTTATATCTTCATATAATTTTTTTTATGAATTTTTTGAGATGTTACTTTAACAACACTCTTGTAGCAGTTGTGTTTACTTTATTGAAATTATGCTAAATGATTCACTTGTTGTATAACATTATATGTACAAATGAACTTGTTTTCTAATAATACCGTAGTTGAGGATCAACATGTGATTGAATTTTCTTTATTTTCATGGTTAAATTTCCCTCTTCCCCACAATTTGATTCAACTTTAGTTTATTAGAAGTAGAATAGGATTTCTAGGTAGATTGTAAATAACATGTTAGTATTTAGAATTATAATTATTTTTGAATACATGCATATATTTTTCATGATACCTCACAAGCGTACAATCCATAGGTTGAAAATTAAATTCACTTTCAAGCTAAGTACCTTGTTAAAATTAACACATTGTATAGTAATGTTGTCATTTTTAGCGTTGTTGTCAAGGAAGTGTCAAGGGTTTAAGAAGTTATTTTTTTTCTAAATTAGATAACACATGGTAAGGGGATTTGCACCATACAAATTTTTCAGCATACCTCCTTTTAAGGTCTCATATGAAGTGTTTTTCATTAAACACATAGATGCATGAATAGAGATAGAAATCCAAGAGCATGACACTATGATGTCGTAAGAACCACTTTCCATACTAAATCTATGGTAGGAGAACTGGTGAGAGGAGAAATAACATGAAATAATTCCAATTTACATCCAATTATAGATAATTATGGATTCCAATCATGTTGCTTCATAATTAAGCTTTACAGTAGAAGTATATCTTTTCCCTTTTCCATTAGAAACTATGCAACTTAGAGGATGCAATTAATGGACAAGAATCTCTCAAATACCAAGAGAATCCGTTCCAAGAACTAGATCACTCTATCCCTTCTAAAGAATCCATAACATTTGGACAACTAAAAAATTGGAAAATAAATCCTTTGAGCTATATGGTTAATCAAGAGGGAGAGGGTTCTAATGGGAAATATACCATGACTTCATGTTTCCAATTTAAGAATATGATGGGACACTTCAAATGAAGAATATTCCACCAGTTTCTCTATTGAACTTTCATAGTATATCTAGTGAGGACCCTAATACTTTTATCTTTGAGTTTGATGTACTTTGTCATAGTTATGACTATTTCTTATATGCCCAAAAACTGAAGCTATTTCTATCCACTCTCAAAGAAGCATCACTTCCTTAGTTTGGACTTGGGGGGAATAGTATCTAAACATGGGATGAGATGCATCAAGAATTCTCAAGAAATATCGACGCCACTATAATAATAGAGATCCAAGTGAGGAATATTTAAGGTGATCCATAAAGAAGACATAATTTTGAAGGATTATGTTGAGAGATTCTAATATAATCTATAAACATCAAAACAATGTCAATTGGATTAGGATACTCTTCAAACTATTATTCTTTGAGGCATTTGAGATGACTATATTGATGTGTTACATCTAATGGGAACTAGGGATATTTACCAATTATGTTATGAGAACATTTTTAATCTGTGTAGATGATATTCAAGAGGAAATTTAGATCATGGTAAAGGTCCTAGAAGTGGTGCTACTAGAACCTTGAATCAGATGAAGGAGGATCTACTTAGGTTGAAATTGGTAATTTGTTGGAAAATTTTAATACTAATATTCGTAGTTCTTTGAGCTTGCAATTTGATATATTGTAGGCCAAAAAAGAAGTAGGTAGAAGTAGAGATGGGTTTTTACATATTTTTTTCCAAGTGTAGGAAGAAGAATCCCCTCGAGGATTGTCCATTAAATGATGTTGAAATCTGTAGAATTCAATAACAACACCATGCTACTAACAACTACTCTTCCCTTCAAAGACTCAAAGTTATATAGAAAGCAACTAATGAAGGGATGGGACATATTTGTTTCATTTCTCATAAATGACCTTGGAAACCTCACCCTTCAAGTATGGTTCAAGATACTTCTTCATCTTATAATTATTTTTGAACTAACCAACCAATACAATATCCTTCTCAATTTTGGTATTCCTCCATGCCATGGAAACCATGTACACCTCAACAAACCCAAGACCATCAATGGACATGGGTCTGGAGGGATTTTCCCTATGGATCCCAACAATAATAGGCCACCACACAATTTCCCCAACAACAAATATCAATGCCTTGGTAGCAGAAATTACAATTACTTTCTAACAACCCTCCAACACAACCACAATTACATGTCCATCCAACTACTAATCCAAAAAAATGAAACAACTCAATCCACTTACAACATTGAGTTGTCTAGATTTCCTACCTATATTGTCTATCCTAAATAATTCCAACATATATGGTTATGATTAAGGAAATTACTCAATAACCATACCTCTTTAGTCATCATAGACGATTATGTAGAGGGAGTACAATATATAGTATAAAATATTTTGCAAAAGATCCATTTAATTCACTTACCAAACCACAACCTACTTCTCAAGAATCTTGAAAACAACAAAAGTTTGGGGTTTCATAGCTTCCTCCCTATCTGGAGAGATTAAGTTTCGAAAAACCCCTTACCCATCTCGAGTTTGATTTTCTAGGGGAGTTGAGAATGTGTGTGTCAAGATCCCTTTATTTGAAGCATTCAAGGATGTTCTAATTTATTCCAAAGATTCCTAAGGATTACGCCTAAAGAATCTTGGTAGGAAGAATAAATTCCCTCAAGTTGTCCATGTGGTCGGCCATATATAAAATTTGATGCTTGGGAATGTCTTTACTACTAATTATACCAATCCCGGGAGCCTTATTGTTATTGTTCACATTAACAATGTTTATATCTCAAACAAGCTTAATTATGTAGGGGCTTACATAAACATTATAAATAAAGAAATAACAGAGAAAGTAAAATTTTTAAATCTATGAAAAACTCCTATAGTAATTTAGCTACATACCCAATCCATATTCAAACCTAAAGGCATATTAGAAGTATATATTGTAAATTCCATAGATAGTTCCTGGGAGTGTCTA
>LPNX011156991.1:68343-131439 GCA_001517045.1 Pseudotsuga menziesii
TCTATTCTTTTGATGAAAACCTCGCTGACATTCTCAAACTTCAAATCAAAACCACTGGTTTTGATATGCATAGTAAACGAACCAATATCTCTATCCAGACTAGAGGATGGTTTCGCCACACTAATACCATGTATCTTGTTGTTCTACATTCTCCTAGCCAAGATTCTCAGGCTAGTACTTTGGTCCTTACTAATCCCCTGAACCAAAAAATTGAACATCAAACTATTAAATGGGATCAATTATCATTTCCATCTCATTGGTTTTTTGATACTCCCCACATCCCTAAGCAACGTGCAATCACTACTGCAAATATCCAGGAAGGATCCTCCTCTACCGTCATCTTCTTCCCTCCATCTGCATCTCCTATGCTTTCACACTGCCTTCATACTTCGTTACAGCCTCTGCTGTCCTCTCTAGGATTTGTCCCCTTTTCTGTCAAATGCCCTGATTGCTCTCAACTCATATCTCTTCAGAGCTTAGCATCCCAGCGTGGTGATTGTTCTACTTCAGAGCAAGAAAATACTATCCTATTTACACAACATGAAAACCATAATCCTCACAACAATATTTCTCCACCTACTCTATCCAAAGAATATTGCCCTCATCCAAAATGTGCTGATATTAGTTTTCCC
Organism: Pseudotsuga menziesii; assembly: GCA_001517045.1. Lineage (NCBI taxonomy): Eukaryota > Viridiplantae > Streptophyta > Pinopsida > Pinales > Pinaceae > Pseudotsuga > Pseudotsuga menziesii. The sequence goes on from LPNX011156991.1 coordinate 68,976, forward strand.
CATGATGATCATGTCTTAATGATACATTCCATCCCTGCACTAGAAACTGATGACCCAAGACTCAAAGAAATCTTTAGCTACTGCAGACCTCCTGGTATTCCCAAGTATGGTTTAGGATACATAGAACAAGCCAACACAGTCATCCCTGACTGTCGTTTCAATAATCCTCTACCAGCTGATATCCAAAAGCCTTCTATCCCTGAAATGGATAAATTCTTTACTCTCATAAAAGGCTGCAAAAAATGGCAAGTAGATAAAGATTGGATGAAGAGAATGATAAATTGGGATCTCTTTTCTCATCCGGATGTAGTAGAATTCAATGCATCAGTCCCCACAGAACAAAAACAAATCTTAGCAAAAGAATGGAAATCCTATATGAATAATAAAGATTGTTGGATTTCCTTTTATGAATGGAGAAAAAATATTTCTGAAAAAATAGCTAGTCCAAATGATGGACTCTGAAAAGGGAAAAGGAATAGAAATTCCTAAACATAAGTGGAAAAGCATTGATGGGAAATAATTAGAATACACTTCTACCTTTCCCCTATTCAAAAGTATTCTTCTTATTGAAGAAGAGAAACAATCTAAAGTTGTTCCTCTAGTTTTGGATAAAGAAGAATCTCAAATGAGTAACATTGATAGAAGAATACAGGTTGTTTCAGAACAAATAAATTGGACAAATGTTGCTTTAAGAGGAATGGCTACACATACATTTGTCACAAATGATTATGCTTGTAGGAGACATATTGACCAGTTGTAGGTCACCATGAATCAATTAGTCTCCTCAAATAATTCCCTTTCTCTAAATATTTCAGGAATTAGAACTGAAGTCACAATAACAGCCTCTGAAGCCAAAAATTAGAGTGCAAAACTGGAAGAGTTACATGACTCTTATTTTGGAATGACCCATAAACTATCTGAACTTGATGAGAAAACGAAAGATATCAGGTACCAAGTTAGACAAATCCAATCAGATCTTCCTTCAAAAGACCGACCTGATAGAGGAATCCCCCTCTCTAATATTTTTACTAGACCAGTTGAAGGAATTTCTAGTTTTTATCATTCAGAAAAGTCTGAAATCAAAGAAAAAATTCCCCTCCATTTTCCTAAAGAAAGCATTGAGGCAGATTATGCCCTTGTTACCTAGCTTGCACTAGAATGGGCTTTGCCTATTAAAGAAAGCCTACCATGGAACATGTCTAGGCCCTTAGCTCCAGATTTGTATGGCAAAGGAAAGTTACCTGAAGTATCGCATTTTTCTGCAGAAAGCTACCTAGAGTGGAACATTGATAATATGTTTGTAGAACAAATTAGACAAGTGTTAGAAAGAATGTATGTATCATTCATAATTATGTGCATGAAAGGAAAATTCAATATAGAAGCATGCAAATGTCTTATATAATGTTTTACTATTACTCTAGCCAAATGGTGGGAAATAGAATCATCTCCTGCACTTGTGGAAAAAATGGAAAAGGAAGTATTAAGAGATGATGCTGGAGATATAATTTTCCATGAAGACGGAAAGCCACAAAGTAATATGAACAATGCACTTACCACTATGATCCTAGAGCACTGGTGTGGAACAAAGCAAAAAATATCTGATAAGCATTCTCTTATTTTAATGAACTAAAAATGTAAGAGTATGGCTAATTATGATGATTTCCACAGAGAATGGATGCAGCGCATCTATGAGGTAGAAGATAGAAAAAATATGCTATGGAAACAAGTATACCTTGCTGCTCTCCCCAGTAAATATATAGATTACTTTAAATCCCAAGGCATTTTTCAAATGCCCTATGAAACCTACACTTGGGGTGAAATCTACTCTATTATTACTTCTTCTCTGGTTGGCATATGTACTAGCACTAAGGTAAATAAATCTATTCAAAAAATGTCTAGATTTCCTGATAGCAAATCAATATGTGCTAAGTATGGATTATCAATAGAAGATCCAATTTGCAAGAAAAGAAAGGCCAAGAAACTATTGAAAAGAATCAGGAGTGTCCGGAGACCTCAAAATAATTCTCAGTTTGGTAAACCTCCTAATAGGTTTCGAAAGAGAGCACATTATAAGAGGGTTCCTAATACCCATTACTATACTCCAAATGATATAAAGCTGAAAACCTTTAAGGCTCAGGAAAAGAAAAATCTCACTTGTTGGCTCTGTGGGCAACCAGGACACCTCCCAAACAGATGCCCACAAGGAGAGGCATCAAAAAAGACCAGGGGAAAAGATTCCCAAAATAAGTTTCATAGAAATACCGAAAGAGCAATGGCTTCTAGAATCCCTATTCATTGCAACCGATGTGGCTTAGATATGCACATCACTGATGCTTTCCCTAGAAGCCCTTTTATTAAGCAAGAAGAAGTTCATATAGCTCAAGGAAATTTCAGTTCTAGTCCTAAAACTTCTGAATTTGAATATGACACTAATGATTTGTCTGAATTAGAATAGGAAGTTCTATTTATTTCTCAGAACTGTCAATGTTCAAACCCAAATCAGTGTTCTTGCAGCTCTACAGAAGAATTAGAAACAGATGAAAGCATAGAAGAAACAGAGGAAGAACTCGACAGAAAAATGCCCAAACTAAAAGTTTGCATGGCATCAAGCAACACATGAGAAGATGCACAAATGCTTGCCCAAATCCAAGCATTACCTGAAGGAGAAATGAAGGCATCCCTCCTTGACTCTTTTCTAAAAACTATGATGAAGACGACACAAAAATCTCATGATGAAACGTCTTCAGGTAAGAAGCCTGTAGTTTTTTATGCTTGTTTTGAAAAGAATACCAAATCATTCATAAAGCATAACATGAATGAAAGATTATAGCCTCTCACATTGAATGACTTAGGTAAAGAGTTAAATAATTTGAAAAGAGAAGTTTCTGATCTGAAACACAAAGTTCAAGGTCTTGAAAGTTGATTTTTGGAAGAAAATGCATACAAAGTCAATCTGTGGGCTCGAGATGAAATATAGAAACTTAAAAGAGGTGCTCCTTCAGAATAAAGATCAGAAGAAGAGCACATAAACATAAACATTAGTATATTTGATACTAATAGTCTTGAAGGCCTTAATTCTATGAAAGTTTTGGCTATTAAGCATCACAAACCTTTGGTACTGATACATTTAAAAATTCAAGATAGAATTTCCAAGCTCAAAGCTATGATTAACTCTGGTGCAAATGTAAATATGTTGTATAAAGATCTTATTCTGGCCAAATATTGGAGAAAAACTTCTCATGTTATTACTAGAGTAGGAAATACTCAAATCTCCTTGGGATATGAGATCCCCAAAGCAACATTGCACTTTGAGCAACATTGTCTAGATATGAAGTTTTTCCTCTCAGATATTCTGGTTGCCTGTATTCTTGGCACTCCTTTCCTTGCAGCTGTCGAACCTTATGGCTCAGCAAGAACTCTAGAAAGAAAAGATGCATTCTTCATCACTCTACCTAATATAAAAATCATACAAGGTTCTGCAATAGCTATCCGAGCAACCAAAGTCATCCTTCCTTTTGTCTCTTCTCCACAAATTTAAACAATGGTCCAGATTTCCATGACAATCCAATAGAAAGAGAAAAATATCCAAGAATTGAAATACTTGAAAGCAGCTATGAGAATAGAAGACCAATTGAAATTGCCACAAGTTCAACAAAAAATTTCACATCTCAGAGAACAATTTGAGACTCAGGTATGTTCTGAAAACCCGACTACATTTTGGAAAAAAGCTAAGTATTTTATTCAGCTTCCCTATAAGGAAGGATATGAGGGAAAACCTTGTAAAAGCAGAGCAATTCCCATGAATGCCCATTTTCAAAAATTATGTGAAGAAGAAATTAAAGAACTGTTATCAAAAGGACTTATGAGACACTCTAAGAGTCCTTGGAATTGTTATGGGTTCTATGTAAATAAACACTCTGAACAAATAAGAGGTGTTCCATGACTTGTTGTGAATTACAAGCCTCTGAATAAAGTTCTTGCAGATGACACATACCCAATCCCTCATAAGTTGAGTCTAGTAAACAGAATTACAGGAGCTAAGATATTCTCAAAGTTTGATCTCAAGTCTAGATTTTGGCAAGTAGCCATTAAAGAGGAAGATAAGTTCAAAATAGCCTTTAGTGTTCCTGCAGCACATTATGAATGGAATGTCATGCCATTTGGGCTCAAGAATGCTCCTTCCAAATTCCATAGGGTGATGGATAATGTGCTCAAGCCATACTTTGATTGGCTGATTGTATATATAGATGATATTCTTGTGTTTTCATATTCAATTGAGCAGCATTTTAAACATTTGGAAACCTTGTTAAAAGTTGTCAAAGAAGTTGGTTTGGTCCTATAAAAAAATAAGCTTGAATTATTCCAAACCAAGATCAAGTTTTTAGGGCATGTTATCTCCAATGGAACGTTGATCTTGCAACAACATGCAGTCGAATTTGCTGATAAATTTCCTGACAAAATCCTTGACAAAACCTAGTTGCAAATATTTTTGGGTAGTCTTAACTATGTCAATCATTTCTACAAAGACTGTGCTAAAGATCGAAAGATTTTGAATGAAAGATTGAAGAAGGAATCAGTTCCCTGGACCCATGAGCACACCAGAGCCATGCAAAAAATCAAAGCAAGAGTAAAGACTTTGTCTATTCTCTATGTTGCAGATGATGATCTGCCAAAAATTGTTGAAACTGATGCCAAAAATGAAGGGTGGGGAGCAGTTCTTAAGCAAGTAAGGATCAAAGAAAATAAAAAGAAGTCAGAAGAAATTTTACAATTTGCTTCAGGGGTTTGGCAAAATGCAGAGAAAAACTATGCTAGATTAGACAAAGAAATCAAGGCTGCACTAAATGTTGTGCAAAAAATTGAAATTTTTCTGATTAACAAAAAGTTTGTTTTAAGAACAGATGTTGCTTCCATGAACAAAGCTTAAACAAAGAAGTTAAAAAGGCTAGTGAGGCCAAGTTTGCAACATGGAAAGCTTTGTTTTCATACTTTGAATTTGATATTGAACATATTAAAGGTTCTGAAAATTGTTTGCCTGATTTTTTGAGCAGAGAAAATCTCTTACAGACTGCAGAAAAAACAAATATCAAATGAACCTGCCTCCTGTTTAATCATAGTCAGTGAATGGAAAAACAATCAGTAAGAAACCAGAGAAATTCTAGAAAGTTTGATCTCCCTTCGCCAGTGGCTTCCTTCGACGAAGACGAAGCTTGAAAATTTCTCGGCTCCAACTGTTTCTTACACAAACTCCTACAGGAATTCTTACATGAACCTTCAAACGGATCAACACTTGTCTACTCCCATATGCATAAATAATATAATTTTCTTAATATTTTTATTTTTATAAATAACCTATTTAGTCTATTTTATAAATGTAACCGCGTCTAGTTTTATAATAACCTTCCTTACTCTTATTCCTAAAGTTGATAGGCCTGTTACCTTTGCTATTTCCACCCTATTTTTCTCTGCAATCTTTTCTATAAGCTTATTTCAAAAATTGCAGCTTTGAGACTCAAGCCCTTCTTAGATGCTTCCACTTCCCCTCAACAGTTTGGATTTCTTAAGAATCGCCAGATCCTTGACCCCATAGCTATTACTCAGGAAGTCTTACATACTATGAAAACTCGCAAAAGAAGTGCTCTCATCCTGAAGTTGGACTTGTCAAAAGCATTTGATCGGGTAAATTGGACCTTTGTCCGTCTGATTCTTTTACAAATAGGAGTTCCTTTGGTTGGGGTGAACTGGATATTGAGTTGTATCTCTTCAACAAATTTTGTAGTCCTAGTTAATGGTTCTCCTTCTTCCTTATTTCTGGCCTCTCGTGGAATCAGACAAGGCTGTCCTTTGTCTCCTCTGTTGTTTATCCTGGTTATAGAAGGTCTTAGCCTTTTGATCGAAGAGGCAAAAAGGATTGGTAAGATTAAAGGAATTAAAATATCGGCTCGTCTATTCCTCACCCATTTAATTTTTGTGGATGATGTGATTTTATTTGGTTTTGGTTCCCTTGAGGAATGGAGGGATTTCAAAGACATCCTCGATACCTTTTGTGAGGCCTCCGGTATGAGTATAAATTTAAATAAATCCTGCTTCCTTCACAGTGATTTGGAAGAGGATCTCCTTCAAAGAATCAATGGTCACCTTCCTTTCAGATTTGAATCTCTTAATAGAGGTTTTGATTATCTTGGTTACTACCTGAAGCCTTCAAGTTATCAGATTAAGGATTGGTACTGGCTAGTCTCTAAATTTGAAAAGAGGATTACCCATTGGACTAACCGATTGCTGTCTATTGGTGGTCATCTTGTTCTCATTCGATCAGTTCTGTCGAGTATTCCTGTTTACTGGTTATCCCTTTTTCCGATTCCAGCCACTATCCTAGACAAGCTCAGAAAAATGATTTTTTCATTTCTTTGGGGCTCTTCTGCAAATAATAAAAAATACCATCTTGCTGATTGGAAATTACTGGCTTGTCCATTTTCTCTTGGTGGTTGGGGGATAAAACACTTGCCCAGTTTCAGTCTTTCTTTGAGGATGAAAAGCTTTTGGCTGGCACTTAATAGTAATGGCATATGGCACCAACTCATATCTGTTAAATACTTGAAAAACAGGCCTGTTCATACTTGGTTAAGGGAAAAAAGATTTGTTGTTGGAAATGTCTCGATTATTTGGAGAGGTTTCATTGCTACTTTACCGTGGATTGGTAAAGGGATGATTTGGCTTGTTGGTAATGGTTCGGCTATTCGCTTAGGTGCGGATCCTATGGTGGGACTGGGTTCCTCTTTCATTCTGCCAAATGATATGAGGGAGTATTTGGAAGATTATGGAATTGTTACTCTAGCTCAAGCCAGAAATCTTACTCCCTTTGCTGTAGGATACTAGTTCACGGCAGAGGATCTCGACCTATGTGGTGAGTGGAAAATTCTTTGGGATCAGTTTATATGAGGGTTGGATTATGGCAGAATAAAACTTTCTGATCAACCTGATTCCCTTCTCTGGTCTCATAGTAACTATGTTGGCTCCTTATCGGCTGCTAAAGGTTATGATTGCATCTCTGTCAATTGTATTGAACCTCAAGATCCTTTGTTGGATTTCCTGTGGACACAACGTATTCCTTTGAAAATTGTATGTTTTACTTGGCTATTGGCTAGAGGTCGTATTTTAACTTGGGATCAGCTTCAGAATAAAGGTTTTCAGGGGTCGGGCAGATGTGTTCTGTGTGAAAGAAATCTGGAGGATATTTCCCATATCTTTTTGACCTGCCCTTTCAGTGTGTGTATCCTTGCATACTTCACTGCAAAATTTGGGTTCTCCCTCCCTTTCCACGATTCTGTCCCCTCCTTTCTGATTCAATGGTTTAGCTCCTCTTTGCACTCTGCTACATTTAGATATTTGCCATTTTTTATTTTCTGGAGTATTTGGCTTCTTCGTAATAACTGCATATTTGAAAATAGAAAACCAGCCTTCCCTACTCTGATTTCCAGGATTGAAGGTTTTTTAAATTCTCATCCTGCTCCTTTAAAAACTCAGAAATTTCGGGATATTGGTCCTAAACCTGTTTTGGCCTTTCCTTGTGGCTTTTTCGATGGGGCAGCAACAGAGAATATTGGTGGCTCAGGGTTTGTGATCTTTTTAAATGAGTATCATTATTTCAGTTTCATCATGGGATGTGGTTGCAGCACAAATACTAGAGTAGAATTATTGGCTCTTTGGGCAGTTCTTAAAGTCAGTTAGATGATGGGTCTTCCAATTCATTTGATTTTTGGAGATTCAATGGTTATTATTTCTTGGCTCAACCGATCTATGGCACTTGATGTTCCTGCTCTAATGCATTGGTGTAAAGATATAAGAAGCATGCTTCAAATGGTCCCTCATGTGATTTTCAAGCACATTTTCCGTGAGCATAACTCGCTAGCAGATGGACTCTCAAAATAGGCCTTGAAATTGGATATGGGTCATGGATTCTTCTCTGAAAATTTGGATGGTATGGTCATAAATGATGGGCATTTTGTTCTTTTTTAGTTGTTGCATCACTTGTTCTACAGTATTTGACTTTCAGCATATGTTTGATCATAGTTTACCTGTTATGGTTTGAGTCCTTTCTGCTAGCAAGTTTTGCTCAGGATTATCTGATTGACGGTCACCTTCGATTCATACTCAGCATATTCTGACCTGATATTTCAGGGATGATGAGAAAAGTCTGCTATGATCAGACTTTTTTACTTTTTCTGGCTGCAGTAGATAGAATGTTAAATTTATGTCTATGTGTTGCATTGTGATGCAGAAGTTTGCTCAGTCACATAGCTGCTTTCTAAATGATGTCTTTTGATTCTCTCGAATAACAAAGGCTGGTATTTTTTCCTCTAAAAAAATAATATCTCCTTTTTCTTTTCAGACAATTCTATAATATCAACTTATAGCTTTACGTTTCACATGACATGAATGTTTATAAGATTGAGCTTTTAGTTTTTCCAATTTTAATTATAATTTTTTTTATATAAATGATTTATAAAAGTATTATATATAATATATATATTACTTGTTTATTGTTTCAAGTAGTGAGGTGTTTTATAGTTTAATATGAGGAATTATAAAATAAAAAAATAAAAAAAAATTATATCTACTTATAAAATAAAAATTTAAACCAAATAAAAGATGATTAAAAAAAGACAATTCAATATGGAGGAAGAAGTTTTGTCACATAATCTAACATAATATTAGGTTGCAAAAATAAAACTTACATGCTAGCTAGTACTTTGATAGATTTGGGTTTAAGATGGATCTATGTTGGTTGTCCAATTTGGGGGAGATGTCATGTAACCATAAAGTTATGTTACGAAAATAAAAAAATTAATAGAGATGTCCCCTTAAAAACATACATCATGTGCACTCATTAAAAAAAATAATAATCAAATCAACATAGATCACATAGGGATAAAAATATTATAAAGAAAATAAACCTTAATATAAAAATAAAAATATTATTTTATTTTAATTAGAGCAAAAAATGAATCAAAATATGAAAATAAAAACAAATTCTCACGAGCTCCATAGTGAAACATGGTAGGGTGTTAGACAATTGCTAAAACATTATGGGTAGAGAGAATTTTGGGGGGCCTCTACCTTTTAGCCTTATCACAATAAGCCAATGTATGGTTAGAATTTGGGAAGGGATAGTACAAAACTTACCTCCTAACCATCAAGTCGTTGGTCCCTCAAGGTATTCCATTTTTTTAAGTCTCCTCTTCCTTTAATCTTTTAAGAATATAATTGTGAAATGAGAGAGCTCAAAACTTACCTCCTCACCATTAAGGCATTGATCCCTCAACATATTCCATAAAAAATTATCCTCTTCTTCTTTTAATCTTTTAAAAATTTACTTCTCCATATATGTTTATGGAATTACCAAATCCTCACACGGCTACATAGTGAAATATGATAGGATATTGGACAATTGCTAAAGAATCATGTGTTAGATAAAATTTTGAGACAAGCTTATCACAATAAACTAATATCTCATTAAAATTTTGAATTCCATTAAAGAAAGTGCAAAAGTCACCTCTCACTTTCGAGTTGTTATCTTATTCTTTTAAATTTTAATTTTAATTTTTTGATATTTTAAAAATACCAATATGAAAATGACATTTATAAAGATTTTTACTTCCCATATATGTTATGGAATTGAAAAATAAATAAAGTGCGTGCAAAAGTCACTTCGTCACTTTCAAGTTGTTATCTTATTCTTTTAAATTTTAACTTTATTTTTTTAATATTTTAAAAATACGAATATGAAAATGACATTTATAAAGATTTTTACTTCCCATATATGTTATGGAATTGAAAAAAAAATAACGGATTTTTTTTTCTTTCTAGACAAGGTTTCCAAATGCACCCAACACACACGAGTTTTTTGGAGAGGTTTTTCACACTCACGAGTCACGATTTTATGTGATTTGCGCCGCCCAAGGCACGACTTTACATGAGATTTTTCTGCAAAGGAGTTGGGTCAAAACATACAGCTCACTTTTAGCCGAAAAATAGCAGCTATACCGAATTTAGAAGATTCCGTAGGGCCATATCTCCTGCTTTTCAAAGGCGTACTAACCCCTTGCTTTCCAAGGAACCGACCAAAAGAAGTTTTGAAAAGTATGTTTTTGACTTGGAAGAAATAGATGTTAGAAATCGGAATTCACGGACCAAAACCCCTGCCTTCCAAAGACGCAACCACTGACCAAAATACCGTCGAGTAAGGCAAATTTTTTTTTAAATTTCCGAGTCAATAGGGCTTATCACTAAGTGCTTCAATTTTCAACACACAAGATGTGTCTTGCTCCGGAATGTTCACACTAAGCCCTCTTTCTAAGGATTGCCCTCTTTGCATAGAAAATAACTAGCATACCCCCAAAGCCGGGGAAATGAAACACGGAAGAGATCTTCTATATGTTTAAAAAAAAAAAATGAGGTACACCTATCGGCTGGTAGGAGGGAAATGATGACGTGTGCCTGTTTTGAGGGGGTGATTTCAATTATCAAAAAGAAAAGTAGGAGGTTTAGCCCAGCTGAGTTGGGGTTAGAGAGTGGAGTGGAGTGGACTTTCTCCAAGGACGGGCTTAAAAGGGGCTTGAACGCTCAGCAAGCCAAAGGTTCGAAGGCCCCTGCTTATTTTTGTTTGTTGTCGCTATGTTTCGATCCCACGACTTCTCTGTCACTGCTTTTCGATCCCAAGCACGCGCTTTTCGCGAATAATGATGAGTTGGAGGGAGGGCAAGAATAGGTGTGATTGTCGTCGGTATTGAGATAAAGAGGTTTTATGGTCGAAACGGCTTAGCGGCATTGCGTGGTGGAATTGTGTGTGGTATGGGATGAACCTTCGTCGGAGGATGAAGGAGGGGAAACGAACTGGGTTTGCCGAGAGCTGGGCTCTGGGCAATCCATCCATGTCTGTTGGAACGTAAGAGAGCATAAGGCAGAATTTCCATGGCGTGGCCTGCGGGGCGATTTGACTAGGACTGGAACATTAACATTAGACAGAAGAAGGCTAATTCTTTGTAGATAGTATTTGTAGGAAACATTGACAGAACATTAACATCCTCCAAAAAGAAATCCATCATTGGAACAAAGGAATCGATATATATATATACTAAAGTAAAATGTCAATATGCATTCAAATGGTAGTGGTAGCCTTCCTAATGTGAATTGTGAACGGAGATATAACTATATGGTTATACTTTTAGACAAGAAATTTATTAAAGATGCACTTGGTTCAAAATAAAGAAAGTAGTTCACCAATTACCATCTCAAGATAACAAAAAATGATAAAATGGACCATTCTCGGAAGAAAGATGAGAATTGTAAGAACAATAGAAATGTGAGGAGCAACATACATGACTGGCAGCCTGTGTATAAATACTATCCTCAAACTACAAAGTATATTTGTTAGATTATTCATGCCATTTGGATCTCTATGTGGTATCTCTGAAGACTCCATTATGTACCCAAAAACATAGCCTTATGTTGAGGCCTGGAAAATCACAGGCAACAACAGCAAGGGATCCTCCCCAGTCAACGTTCCCAACTAGCCGGTGACTATTTGGTGTAGGGAATCTGTCCAGTTTGCGGTCCAGCTACCGTAGGTCAAGTAACAAAACTAAAAGGGTTTACCGGTTGCGGCCCGGTCCAGCGTATATATTTTTGTACTTTTGACTTAAGCTATGATATGCATGTGCCTAATTAACAATGCAGGGTGATAAGGATGCAAGGAGTAGTCACAAAGTGATGCGCAGGTTCTTACCTCTCGTCTTAGAACTCATAAGCATCTAAATCATACAAACAATAATAAAGTCAACTAACTAAGCTATCTCTGGAGAGTTGGATATTAATTCATGAGTAGTGCACTACTGTCCATATGTTATAGCAAATCAAAGATAGTTGTTCTTGTAGCCAAATATATAAACATGAATAAAAGTATACATGATAAGATAGTTCATCAACAGTTAAAACTCATATTACTCATAGTGGAAAACATCATAAAGAAACTGAAGAACATTCATACAAGAACATAGGTTCAGGAAGTTAGAACGCTCTCACGGTTAATGAAACACATTCGAAAACGAAATAGTTCCCATTCAACATCGCTCATTTAAACACATTGATACATTCCACATAGCACTTTCTCCAACAGGGAAAATTTGCGATTTCTCATTTGTAAAACGAAATAGTTCCTCTTACAAGCAATAGTTTACAAGTTTTTCGAGGGAAAAAGCCCCTCTAAGTTCTAACTTTCAAATATTTAAACTAAAACAGTAGACCGTATGGGTTGCCCCCACATGTGTGACCCTTCGGTTCCTCAAACATTTCATATCCCTCTTTTTTATCCTTTCTGCGCGTACTCAAGATCCGCTAAGTAACCGACAGACCTTTTCGGTCTGCACCTTTTTTGCTTTTGATTTTTCCTTCAACTTTGCTTGCGCTCCTTGAGATCGTGTCAGTTTTGGTTCGACCTTCGCCCCGCAGTAGTCGGAACAGTCTCTTGGACGCTCCTGCAATTAAACGACAATAAATCATTCATTGGGATTGTATTTCAACAAAGTCAAACTACGATAAATTATAACAATCACAACGGCTAAGCAGCAAGAAAAGTCATGCGCTGCATTACTGTTATGAAATTTGACAAGCGCTGACACTACTATCCCGTCTACCTACGGGTTCGAGAGAAATCACCAACGACAGGAAACAAAGAACTCATCGGCGGCTTAGGATGCTAACATCAGTAGGGTAGGCCTATTCACAGCCGCATAAGTTGTTCTTAACAGGCGATGGGTACTGCGAAAACACTTAAGCACATTGGAGTCAGAAGAGTTAAGACCTAAGCTGTAGGCGGGAAAACTTCCAATCGGAAATCGGAAGGAAATTGACCTCGGAAGCCAAATGCTTTGCCCAGCTGCAATGGCGGAAGAGAAAAAAACTATGGACCCACGGCTAAAATCGACACGCATCGGTGGGCGGAGCGCTTATATTTCGGGTAGCTAACCGCTTTGGGAGCCGCAACGGCGGAAGAAGAACATACAACAACCTCCGATCAAACATAATTTGACGCACGATCAACAAAAATATTAAGTGTTCGGAACAGCTTTAAAATTCAGCAGAGGTCAAAAATCTGTTTCACCTCCAAAACAACGGCCTTTTCAAAGAACAATTGATCTGATCGACTAGCAAAACCAAACTCAAAATCTGTGACCCACAACAATTATCAAACACAAGCAACTTCTAAAAACAGGACGAGAGTTAATCTTCAAAATCATCCCAAAATTAAAGCATGACCAAAAAGTTCACGGATCCAAATGATTCAAAGCAACACTAAATCATGAGGAGGGGACCAAAATTTTAAAAATTTGGGGAGAACAGTTGCAGCTGCAACAATTGGCGATTACCTGGTGAACCTAGATCTCTGGGCAATTATTCCTTGAGTGACAGACTGTTTAACAACACACGAGCTTATTGAATTCTTCTAGCTATCTGGATTTCTCAAATGGAAAAAGTATGTACCTTTAATCATTGATGATAGTCCAATTTGGGAGAGTGGAAACCAAAATTTTCAAGTCCAAATAACTCTGTTGAGGCCGACAGATGAGTTTCATTGTTACTTTTGTCTTTAGGTAGCTGGCAGCCTGGACACCACAGGATTGTAGCATATGGTAAACAGAAATATTCATTTGTTCCTCATTCCCATGCCACTTTAGCACTTTTTGTGCTTTTGGACTTTTGTCCTTTTCATATGAGTCCTCCGGCATGCCTTTCTTTCTGAATTTTAATTCAGGCTCCTCTATCCCAAGTGTCCTTTTGTGTGAGAGGTGTATTCACGTTTCAGCTCACGGATGGAGAGCAACTTTCGACAATTTGGTACTTATGTGGTTCAGCATTTGCCTGGATATATAATGCTTTCAAAGGAGTTCTTGACTCTTATCTGCCTTTTGGCATTCATTTCTTGTATGGGATCATTTGTATTTAATATACTGTTTACCTCGCTTCTTTCCATGGGCCCTTTGCTGTGACTCAGAACATTTTAAATTTGACATGGATGGAGCCTCAACATAGTATTCCAAAATTTTTGATTCTGGTTTATTTCACAAGGGTTAAGCAGGACTTCAATGCATACATAGCTATTCGAGAAAACTGCTAAAATGGAAGAAGTTCTTTTAGATAAATAGCAATACACAGTCTTATACCCAAGAATGTTAATCATTCCAAAAATTCCGATGTTCCCTATGCAACTGCGGGTTCGTTTCCTTTTATTGAAATCAGTAAAACTTAAACTAAAACAAACTAAACATCATGACTCAAAGACGACGGCCAGGCCAGATTATTTATATACAAGATAAAAGAACACAACAAAACTCAGGAAAAATAGGGTTTGAGAACTAGGCCATTTACTGGCAAATTCTCTTTCCACCCTTGTAAATCTTGCAACCTATAAGTTGAAGGACCAAGCTTTGCCGCAATCTGGAAAGGACCTGCCCACAACTGTTGGAATTTCATGTGTTTTCCTTTCTCATCATGGGGGTGGTCCCACTTGAGAACCAAATCTCCTACTTCAAAGTCTTTTGTTCCTGCCTTGTGTTTATCGAACCATCTCTTTATTACCTCTTGTTGTTGCTTAAAACGCTCTCTAGCTTTTGATCGAGCCTCTTCTGCTTTCAGGAGATTATATATCCTCATTTGCAAAACTTCATCATCCAACCCTCTAGACTCTTGAGCTATTATGGAAGATGGTAGCATGATATTGGGAGGAAGAATGGCTTCTTTACCATACACAAGGGTATACGGAGACACTCCTATCGAAGACTTCGGGGTGACTCTATCGGCCCAAAGGGCGTTTGGTAGCGCTGAGTGCCAACTCCTCTGGTTTTCTATCACAGTCTTCTTTAAAATTCTAATCAGATTTTTGTTAGTAGACTCAGCCACGCCATTTCCTTGTGGATAGTAATTAGTAGAATAATGCAACTTTATTCCTTTCTCATGAGCGAAAGCAGTTAATTTAATCGATGAAAAGTAAGTAGCATTATCGAAGACTAAAGAAAATGGAACTCCAAACTTGGTCATGATATGGTCCTGCAGGAAGCCAATGACCATGTCCTCATTTATTTTGCACAACGGGATGGCTTCGACCCAGTGAGTGAAGTAATTGGTTGCAGTCAGAATGTACTTGTGTTGTAGGGAAGAGTTCGGCTTTATCTCTCCAATAATATCCAACCCCCATTGCTCGAACGGCTCTGTGATCATCACAGGCTTTAGTGGTGCGATTGCTTTAGATTGTCTCCCACCACACCTTTGACAAATGTCGCACTTCCTGACATGGGTGTGTGCATCTTTGAAAAGCGTGGGCCAATAATAACCGGCTTTGAGAATTTTGTGAGCTGTAGTATCTCCCGAAAAATGTCCCCCAGCAGGCCCGTCATGCAAATCTGTCATTACTTTTGTCGCGTCTTCTTTCTCTAAGCATATAAGAAGAACTCCGTCGTAATTTTTCCTGAATAATATTCCTTCAACAATTTGATAGGAGGATAATTTGAGACATAGCACTCTTCTTTGCTTAGAATTCCAACGTTCTCAAAATAATCCTGCCTGAAGGTAATGCACGAGGTCTTTATACCAAGACTTGAGGGCTGTGAACAAAGGACATATATCCATCAAATGTAATTCAGCCTCGTCTTCCCAGGTGTGTTCGTCATTGCTTCCATTTTCAGTCATTAGTTTGCACAACCCCTGCCCTTTAACTATAAAAGCTAGCTTGAATTCGAGGTCATATTCTTGAAGAGCTATTACCCAATTGCCCTTCTTTCTCCTAACTCTTTCTGTACAAAGAAGGACCTCACAGCTGGGTATGGGATGATCACCTTGGTTCGATTTTTTAATATGTAGGGCCTGAATTGTTTCACTGCTTTGAATACTGCATAAGCTTGTTTATCAATAGCTGGGTAATTTAATTTGGCCCCTTGTAGACCAGTGCTCATGAAAGATATTGGGAATTCATCCCCACCATCTTCCTTTTGGGTAAGCACAGCTGCTAGTGAATCATCGGATGCAAAGGTATACAGAATAAAATCTTTATCGAAATCTGGGCTTTTTAGGGAGGGTGCGTGTGCAACAACAGTTTTAATTTTGCTAAATGCGTTCGTCTCAATCTCAGTCCATTTGAATTGTGCACTTTGCTTCACCATTTGCTGCAGAGGTTTGATAATCTGAGCGAAGTCAGGCACAAATCTTCGCACGAAGTTTATTGTTCCCATAAATGATTGCATCCCTTTTTTATTATGGGGCAAGGAAAACTGTTCAATTGCTTTGATCCTTTCCGGATCTATAGATATTCCCTTCTTTGAAACTATGTGACCCAACAACTTACCCTCCATGACAGCGAACACACACTTCTTGGGATTGAGTGAGATGCCATATTTCCGATAGCGTTCAAAAATATGTCTTAGATGGAATGCGTGTTCTTCTCTCCTCTTTGAGAATATCGTAATATCATCGAGGTATATCAAAACACTACGACCAATCAAACCGTGGAAAGCTATGTCCATAGCCCTCTAGAACGTGGCTCCAGCATTTATAAGCCCAAAGGGCATTCTTCGATAAGAAAAAGCTCCCCATCTGGTCCTGAATGTTGTCTTCAATCTGTCTTCTTCAGCTACTAATACCTGATTGTAGCCTGAGAAACCGTCCAATAAAGAAAATAGTTCAGAACCTGAGAACATTTGTAGTAGTTGCTCCATGGGTGGAATAGGATAGTTATCTTTATCTGAAGCGCGGTTTAAATTCTTGAAATCCATGCATAGCCTGATTTCTCCATATTTTTTTCTCACTTGTACCGAGTTTGAGACCCATTCAAAGTGTCTAACCTTAAAAATGATCCTAGCATCCAATAATTTCTTAACTTCACTTTAAATCAGAGGTTCCAATTTGGGGTGCATTTTCTTTAAAGGTTGCTGATAAGGTTTGACACCAGATTTAATGAGGATAACATGCTGGATGATGCTAGTGTCATATGTCTTCAAATCTTCATATGTCCAGGCGAAAACATGTTTATATTGATTAAAAAGACTGATGAACTTATCTCTTTCTACCAGTGAACAACATTTGCCAAGATTCACATATTTAGGACTTGTCTTAGTCCCTAAATTTATCAACTCAAACTGTAGAGATGAGCTGTGAGTCTTCACGTTTGCTGGTATTCTAAATTTTTCATTTAGATCGAACATTCTTTCTAAGGTTTTGACTCCTTTAGGGATGAAATTATCATGCTTCATCTCGGCCTGATGTTCTTCATCATCTATAATCACCCCTTTAAATACCTCGTTATTTGTTAAGCATTCTATAATCTGCTGATCATCGTCGAACACTCGCAGGTTGGTGATCATATCAAGGACCGAGGGCCTGAAAAGCAATTCAACGGAGCATCGATTATTAGTTCGCACGAGCCTAGCAGTTGATGTGGCTAACAAGTCAGCTGCTGCATTTTTAAGTCTTGGGATTGAAATAATATTAAATGCGTTAAAACATTTGAGTAGGTCCCATACCTCATTTTGATAAGCCTTTAAGTGAGGAGAAACAAAATGTATTTGATTCCGAATCTGTTTTACAATTATTTCAGAATCTCCAAAAACTTTCAGATTACTTACCTTTAGTTCGATTTCTTTCCTTAAGCCGTGCACCAATGCTTCATACTCAGTCGTGTCATTTGTACATTCAAACTCTAATCTACATGAAAGAAAATGTTTATTCTTGTTGGGGTTGATCAGGACACAACCGGCCCCTGACCCTTCTAACGTCTTAGAGCCATCAAAAAACAATGTCCAGAAATCACTAACTATTGCATTAGAGTCTACTTCTACTGCTAAGTTTACTATTTTATAGTCGATTTCATCAGCCTGCGAAAATTGAAGGAGATCAGGTTGGGCATCTGACATGTTACTGGCTTCCTCTGCTTGGTAATTTCCTGGTTCCAGTTCAATAAAATAATTTCCCAACACAGAATCCACTAGTTCATTCCTTTCCTCTAGTTGAGTAACGTTGTATTTCATGTGAGGTTCCCTTAAAATTTTAATTTGGTTCGGGCTTCCTTTATACGGCAGCCATAGATGCGACCAATCCAAGGAAAAATATCCGTTTAGTTTTGCCGACCAGTCTCTACTTAGAACAAGACCATAAGCATCTGGTATGTCGGCCACCACGATATCAATAACTTGGCACACTTTATCATTTGAAGACAGGCGGACTAGGACATCCTCCATCTCACCAACTACCTTCACATTCGGCCTGTCCAACTGAACCACCCTCAAAGTGGATGGCTTAGGCTGCCCATTTATCCTTTTGCAGACTGATATCGGCATAACATTAACCGATGCTCCTGAGTCTACCAAGCAATTATGTACGTTGTGATTAAAAATTTCAAAAGTGAGGAGGAAAGGTGGATGCTTGTTTTTAGACTTACCTCCAATGCTGGCTTCTTCGATTTCTTCTTCATCCTTGGGTCGATTGTCAGTGGGAAACCTCTCATCCGATGCTTCAAGCGCTTTCAATAGCCTTTCTTTTTGCTGCGGTATTTTACACATTTCGAATAGTGAAACGTTCGCCTTTACTTTCTTTATATCTTCCACGATGTCATAATCCATCTGCGGTTCGGTGGGATGTGGTTTATTAACATTCATTTTCTCTTCACTAGGCTTGGCAAACGTATCATTCTGCTTAGGATCTTGGCTGGTAATGGTGAATTCGAGAATTTCATCAGCTGAGGAATTATTTTGAAATTTCTTAACATTTTTCTAAAGTCTTTTAATCTTTGGGAGCTTGAGAGTATTTTCTTTAGCCAACCCTTGACTCCTTGTTGTTACGTTGGTCTCCATGACATCGTTGTAACCCCAATTCTTTTCTTCCTCAGCATCGAATAATGAAACATAGTTCCACAGAACCATGGTCTCTTATTCTTGTTATTTTGTGGAAGTGGTACTATATTTACTTTCTTCATCTCCATCTTCTGTCAATTTATAATCCAACAGCTGATTCATAACCAACGTCATTGAGTTTATCCATTGAGTACAATTTTTTTCAGAGTGGGGTTGTTGGTGAAAGTGCAAAAATTGTCCATTCCTACCTTTGTTAAATTCATAGATGCTGAATTGTGTGGAGGAGGTTGGGACTGATTGTTATCCTCTCTTTTCTTGTAATAGAGCTTGTAGAAATTTTGAGTTTCCTTCTCTTTTTCCAAGTCTATGATTCTGTTAGAAAGCTTCTGCATCATTTTTGCCATACTTTCAAAATCTGGTGATTGCTTTTCCTTAGGCTTAGTAAACAACAAGGCTTTCCTTCCCACACTTTTTTCTCCTAACCGTTCGGGATAATCTTCGATACTTTCTCTTTCAGCCTCTACCTTTTCTGCCTCCTCACAAGTTTATGCTAAAGTGGGCTTGGCCTTCATTTTGGCGAACATGGCCAGCTCGGGTCCTAAAGCTGAAGTATAATATTCAATCAGGACTTTATCCAAAGGTCTGTTAGCTTCAGAAAAATTCTTGAGGTATGCTGCAAATCTCTGAGTGAAGCTGTGCACCTTCTCCTTTCTCTCTTTCTTCAAGGCACATATTCATTTCATAAGGGTTGTGTGAGTCTTTTGAGTCGCATACTTACTTCTAAATATCCTTTTGAAGGTCTCCCAATTAGGGATGGAGTTTGCAGGCAAACTAAAATACCATGATGATGTAGCTCCCTTAAGGGTGTGAGGGAATAGTCTGCAAACTACATCCTCATACTCCCCAGCCCTTAACCCTTCTATTGCCAAATAAAAACTTTGTAGGTGGTCGTCTACTAGTACCTTCTCATTTGGGTCAAATCTGGGCAGCATTTTCTCAAAGGATTGAGGTAAATCCCGCAACGGAGGTGGTAGGTTTAAAGGTGATCTGGCTCTCCAAGCAGGTGGTGGATTTGGTGGGTTGGGTGGTTGATTGGCATTTACGCCTGCCATGAGTTTCGGTGGAGAGTGAGGAGGTGAGTGAACAGGAGTGTGAGCAGGAGAACTATGAGGAGTATTTGGGCCTTCTTGATTCAAAGGCAATACAACTTCCTGCAAGGCTATTTCTACAAGTTCTTCCCAATCCCCAACCAACAGTGAGTCTTCCAATATAGGACGACGTTTCCTTTTATATTCTCTTCTGGGCAATTCAGGGATGATTGGAAATCCTCCAATCTTCTTCACATATGCCCTGGTGTGTCTTCTCAAATTATTAACAACTTCGTTGTCGACAGAAAACAAATGTTCTCTACCCCTTTCTTCCTGGATTGGATTATGAAGTCCACTGCTTTCTGAACTGTTACCGATGGAATAGTCTCGGGAAAACGGGTTTCCTCGGCCATCCATGCACTGACGGCCCTCCCTCTAGTGCCAGAAACTGTTGAGGCCTGGAAAATCATAGGCAACAATAGCAAGGGATCCTCCCCAGTCAACGTTCCCAACTAGCCCATGACTGTTTGGTGTAGGGAATCCGTCCAGTTTGCGGTCCGGCTACCGTAGGTCAAGTAACAAAACTAAAAGGGTTTACCGGTTGCGGCCCAGTCCAGCGTATATATTTTTGTACTTTTGACTTAAGCTATGATATGCATGTGCCTAGTTAACAATGCATGGTGATAAGGATGCAAGGAGTACTCACAAAGTGATGCACAGGTTCTTACCTCTCGTCTTAGAACTCACAAGCATCTAAATCATACAAACAGTAATAAAGTAAACTAACTAAGCTATCTCTAGAGAGTTGGATATTAAATCATGAGTAATGCAGTAACATCCATATGTTATAGGAAATCGCAGATAGTTGTTCTTGTAGCCAAACATATAAACATGAATAAAAGTATACATGATAAGATAGCTCATCAATAGTTAAAACTCACATTACTCATAGTGGAAAACATCACAAAGAAACTAAAGAACATTCAGACAAGAACATAGGTTCAGGAAGTTAGAACGCTCTCACACTTAATGAAACAAAGTAAAAAATGAAATAGTTTCCATTCACCATCGCTCATTTAAACACATTCATACATTCCACATAGCACTTTCTCCAACAGGAAAAATTTGCAATTTCTCATTTGTAAAACGAAATAGTTCCTCTTACAAGCAATAGTTTACAAGTTTTCTGAGGGAAAAATCCCCTCTAAGTTCTAACTTTCAAATATTTAAACTAAAACAGTAGACTGTCTAGGCTGCCCCCACATGTGTGACCCTTCGGTTCCTCAAACGTTTCATATCCCTCTTTTTTATGCTTTCTACGCGTACTCAAGATCCGCTGGGTAACCGATAGACCTTTCAGGTCTATGCCTTTGTTGCTTTTGATTTTTCCTTCGACTTTGCTTGCGCTCCTTGAGATCGTGTCATTTTTGGTTTGACCTTTGCCCCGTAGTAGTCAGAACAGTCTCTTGGATGCTCCTGCAGTTAAACGACAATAAATCATTCATTGGGACTGTATTTCAAGAAAATCAAACTACGTTAAATTATAACAACCACAACGGCTAAGCAGCAAGAAAAGGCATGCGCTGCATTACTGTTATGAAACTTGATAAGCGCCGACACTACTATCCCATCTACCTACGGGTTCGAGAGAAATCACCAACGACAGGAAACAAAGAAC
This sequence comes from Pseudotsuga menziesii, assembly GCA_001517045.1. Taxonomy (NCBI): domain Eukaryota; kingdom Viridiplantae; phylum Streptophyta; class Pinopsida; order Pinales; family Pinaceae; genus Pseudotsuga; species Pseudotsuga menziesii. Next base: position 90,635 of record LPNX011156991.1, read on the forward strand.
TCATCGGCGGCTTAGGATGCTAACATCAGCAGGGTAGGCCTATTCACAACCACATAAGAGGGTCTTAACAGGAGATGGGTACTGTGAAAACACTTAAGCACATCGGAGTCGGAAGATTTAAGACCTAAGCTGTAGGCGGGAAAACTTCCAATCGGAAATCGGAAGGACATTGAACTCAGAAGCCAAATGCTTTGCCCAGCTGCAACGACGGAAGAGAAAAAAACTATGGACCCGCGGCTAAAATCGACACGTATCGGTGGGTGGAGAGCCTATATTTCGGGTAGCTAGCCGCTTTGGGAGCTGCAACGGCGGAAGAAGAACATACAACAACCTCTGATCAAACATAATTTGATGCTCGATCAACAAAAATATTAAGTGTTCGAAACAGCTTTAAAATTTAGCAGAGGTCAAAAATCTGTTTCACCTCCGAAACAACGGCCTTTTCAAAGAACAATTGATCTAATTGACTAGCAAAACCAAACTCAAAATCTGCGACCCACAACAATTATCAAACACAAGCAACTTCTGAAAACAATATGAGAGTTAATCTTCAAAATCATCCCAAAATTAAAGCATGACCAAAAAGTTCACGGATCTAAATGATTCAAAGCAACACTAAATCATGAGGAGGGGACCAAAATTTAAACAATTTGGGGAGAACATTTGCAGCTGCAACATCTTACAATCCCACTTTTGTGGTTTCTATTGACAAACCAACCAATTACAACTTTTTGCAAACTTAAAAACACTTGCATTTCTTTGTTGCGTCGAGAGGCGCTCTACAACCCAGTATGGGGGAGATCTGGGAGATCTTTGCGCCGAGAGGTGCTCTACAGTCCAGTATGGGAGAGATCTTGTAATGTTATGTAACGTTATGGGAGAGATCTTGTAACGTTACGTAATGTTATTTTTATTAATAACAAATCATTTTTTTAATTATAGGCCAAAATAAATGTCGCCGAGAAAAACCACCTAATATGGGGAAGATGTTGTAATATTCCTACCTAACAAAACAATAAAAAAGTAAAAATTTAATTATCCGTAAAAAAATGTGGATCAGGAAAAAAACAAAATATGGGGGAGATGTTGTAATGTTCCTACCTAACAAAATAATAAAAAATAAATAATTGAATTATCCCCCAAAAATGTTGGCCTTGCACATGGTTTTAAAACCATGTGCAAGGCCTTCTAAACAGCCCATGGTTTTATTGTACATGGTTTAGGAGGGCCTTCCAAATGGTTTTAAAACCATGTATGGGGAAATGTTCTAATGTTCTTTCTTAACAAAATAAAAAATAGTAATAAATACTATATGTCGGCAATAAATAATATTAAATATTAATAATAATAATATTATATGTGGACCTTAACTAAAAAGATGTGTCTTTTGATTTGAATCAAATCAATGGATACCTAAGAAGAGATTTGATTCCTCTCGGCGCTTGATAGAGCCTAGGATTTGGATCTACACTAGTATAATTGCGCCGAGAGGATATCTACAGCCCAGTATGGGGGAGATCTGGGAGATCTTGTAACGTGATGTAACGTTAGTAACGTTTGTCGGAAAAAAATAATAGTGATAGTGAATATTATGGGAGAGATCTTGTAATGTGATGTAACGTAGTAGTGTTTGTAATACCTAAAAATTAACAAAAAATAAAATATTTAATTATAGGCCAAAATAAATGTTCCTAGGAAAACAACTTAATATGAAGGAGATGTTGTAATCTTCCTACCTAACAAAACAATAAAAAATTAAAAATTTAATTATCCCGTAAAAAAAATGTGGGTGAGGGAAAAAAAACAATATGGGGGAGATGTTGTAATGTTCTTACCTAACAAAATAATAACAAATAAAAAATTGAATTATCTGCACACAAATGTTGGACTTACACATGGTTTTAAAACCATGTGCAAGGCCTTCTAAACAACCCATGGTTTTATTGTACATGGTTCAGGAGGGCATTGGACATGGTTTTAAAACCATGTGCAAGGCCTCCTAAACAACCCATGGTTTTATTGTACATGGTTCAGGAGGGCCTTGGACATGGTTTTAAAACCATGTGCAAGGCCTCCTAAACAACCCATGGTTTTATTGTACATGGTTTAGGAGGGCTTTGCAAATGGTTTTAAGACCATGTGCAAGGCTTCCTAAACAACCCACGGTTGTAGGAGGGCCTTGCAAATGGTTTTAAGACCACATGCAAGGATTCCTAAACAACTAATAGTTGTAGGAGGGCCTTGTTTTTGGTTTTAAAACCATGTATGGGGAAATGTTGTAATGTTTGTTCCTAACAAAATAAAAATATTATATGTCGGCCATAAATAATATTAAATATTAATAATAAAAATATTATATGTGGACCTTGAATAAAAAGATGTGTCTTTTGGTTTGAATCAAATCAATGGTAATATATAGGACACACCAAAGTTGATAGTTCATTCACTGCAATACCTAAGAAGAGGTTTGCACCTCGATAGATTTGATCCCTCTCAGTGCTTGATAGAGCCTAAGATTTGGATTTACGCTGGTTTAAGATCATACAGCTTTGATTAGGTTGAAATTAAATCGTAACAAGAACATAGACCAATCAGGTAAATTGAAATGACACAATTCAGGGGCATTCAAGGAGATCACTAACCATTCTATATGCTAACTGTTTCTCATTGAAAAGGAGGCTCATTACATGGACTTAAATGTATAATATAGAGATATAGAACTCTGATTGGCCTGATCCAAAACTAGCGAATAAATATGGCTGACCTTGACATTAAGCCAACTGGACCTGCTAATCTAACAAAACTATAATGCTAGTCCACTATTCAGTTTGCCTCCAATCAATTGCAGATACACACGATTCTATATGTTAACTATTTCTCAGTAAAAAGGAGGCTCATTGCATAGAATTAAATGTATAATCTAGAGATACAGAACTCTAAATGGCCTGATATAAAACTGACGAATAAATACGGTTGCCCTGACATTAAACCAACTAGGCTTGCTAATCTAACCAAACTATAATGCCAGTCCACTATGCCTCCAATCAATTGTAGATACACAATTTTTGCAAGAATAGTACCCCGATAATTTATCATCAGCACAGAAGATAATTTGTTGAGTTTTGTACTCAATTGGAAACATAACCAGTGCTTAAGCTATGCATTGTAATTTTGCTATAACATTTCGTTTGGCTGAATTCATGGATTATGTGAATGTTAAAGATGTGTTTCTAAATAATTCTGGTTTGAACCCTATCATTGAGGACTGTTTATCTTTGTGGTTAGATGATCATATCTGGAGATGAAAAACCCCACTTTCAAGGTTGTTCGTAGTTCTTTATTTTGATTAGTAAAATAAAAGGCATGGATTCCAGGTTGTAAGTACAAACAATCAGAGAAATTCACAACACATTGCTTGTACCAGATAACATACTACACCATGAAAAACTTCAAATTTGTATTTTGAGCTAGGTATTTTCCAGCTTTGATCATAACCCCGTGCTTATTAGGAACCCACACTTTAACTTTGATTGCTGATTTTACTCATAATAGTTTGAATGAGCCCAGGAATTCTCTAAATAAGTTTAACCCCAATATTCCACCAGGAAAAAGAACATAGACAAAGCCATGTTAAAAAGGGGGTCAATGACAAAAGCCCCTTAGTCCTGAACAGATGGAAAGCTTAACCATACGTTTGTCGAATCATTCCATAAATTGTGAACAGATGGAAATCTCACCCATACGATTGTCGAATCATTCCATAAATTCTTTACTGTACCTCTGGGAATAAAGCAGCGTCGAAAAATTCCTCTTACTATATTCCTTTCTAGTGACAATATGCAGGGGTAATCCGTAATGGTGGGGTGTGACAAAGCCCCTACTCATAAAAATTATTTAACAGAGCCCCTTCTTCTTAACATCATTTAAAACCCCCCATCCATATACATACATGTTTATGGTTTTATTGCTGCCCTAAACTATCATCAATAAATCCAAATGGACATCGAAAGATGCACAAAGACCCAAATTGAACAAACAAACAAAAACAATAAACATGGATGTTGTGAGTTAATTGATTGTCATCGATATTGAGATAAAGAGGTTTGAGGGTTGAATCGGCTTAGCGGAATTGAGTGGTGGAATTGTTTGTGGTATGGGATGAACCCTTCTGTAAGCTGTTGTACTTCATCGAAGGAACAAGGAGGGGAAACGAACTGGGTTTGTGAGAGCTGGGCACTGGGAAATCCAGCCATGTCTGTTGGAATGTTAGAGAGTGCAAGGAAGACTTTCCATGGCATGGCCGCTGGGTGATTAGACTAGGACTGGGACATGAATATTACTGCTACAAACCATAACCCATTGCTATTATCTTCTCACCACCGCCATCACCAAATGCAAGATAATAAGTTATGGGTAGTGAAAGAATAAATGCGGTGGACAGGGGTTGGCACCTCATAGGCCATCCATAGACGATGAAATCCGGAGGAGGCCGTCCCCTTAATAACACCTTCGGTGTAATAATGGACAGAGGATAGTCTCAAGTGATGATATATTCGGTAATTAGTGAGTAGATTATCCATTCCAAGAGATGGGGAATTGAGTATTTGTCTAATGTGATGAATAGAGTATTTATTCCAACAAGTTATAGAAACGGGAGAATCAAGTATTTGCTTGATGTGAGACGAGTACTTAGGATGAAGAAGAATTTTGTTTTAGTGAGTTAATCCATTATTCATTGTTTTATGAGTTAATGTGATTTTCAAATGGAATATCTGCAACTGTGGGAGTGATGTAGAGTTTTTTGTTAAGAGAATCAAGTTTGGTACTTTTAATAGGTTGGATATTATTATTTATGTTGAGGTTTGATAGTAATGTTAAAACAATTAAGAAGATTCAAGACACCAATGAAGAGTTTAAGAAAGATCAAGGATGCATGCTTGAGCATTCGAGGATTAAGCACTTAAATGAGAAAAATCTACGAGACATGCATTCCAAAGGAGTGGATAAATATATTTTAATATTGATATATTTGAGTTTTGTGAAGAATGCATGTTAACATGTAAAGGTTAAATTTTGTTCAATCTCTTGTAGAACTAGAGACATGTCGCCTATAAATGTGGCCTCCATTGGTATTGTTATTAGTGCTTCTCTATTGGTTCTATCAAATGTATACCCTCAATTGTATGGCATAAAAAGTACACCATATTCTCCACATCAAAATAGACATGTAGAGATGTGTTGAACCCTAGTAGAGAAGTCCAAGTTCATTATATCCGATGTAATATACAGTCCAGATTTTTGAGCTAAAGCGATTCCAACATCTTGTTTCTTAGTCAACTTGTCGCCTAGTTTATCATTGGGTCAAAAGAAAATAAGGGAAGCATGGAGTTAAAACAATCCAATTATTTCTCACTTGAGATATTTTCACTATGCATATTATATGAATGTACCTAAGGAAAGTGGGAAAATGATGAATTCGAATATGTTCATTGGATATGGAGATCTTGTTGGAATAAAGGGATACATGGTATGGATCACATATGAGCACATGAGTACTTATACCTAAAATGTTGTGGTGCCCCAACCCAACATTCCCAACCACAACACAAGTAACCACATTAAAAGTCTTTCAAACGTTGGCCATCAAAGGGAATCCCCCATAATATCAACAAAGTAAACCACCTACATAGGGCCATAACTAAATGAAATGTATGGGTAGTGCCAAAACTAATGCAATCATGGCTTCATAAAAATTCATGGAAACCAAATAACCATGAACAAAATCAAATACAATCACACACGATTGCATAATACATAAAAAATTTATAACAAAAAGAACATGAGTTTTTCACATGATAATCAATGATAAGGAAATTATATTTTAACTAAACAAGTCCAAGAAATAGGTTGTGTAGGACCGATTTTCCACCCAACCACAAGTATTTAGTGCATATACCACCTTCAAGTCATGTTTTGAGGCCACTAGGGGGGAGGAACCAAGCTATATGCTTCTATATCTCTTAGACCAACCCATTTAATCTCTTTCTCAACCAATTTTCTCACCATAGATAATTATTTCCATCTCATTCAACCATCAACAACTAAGGAACTTTCTTCCACTACCCCACACAAACAATATATTTCTCTTCTCTACTTATAATCCTTAGAGATCTTCTTCAGTCTAGTGCTCTTCAATTTGTGAAAAAAAGAGTTCAAATTGTCATGTGCTTTTGTGAATTACCTACAAGAACAATACTTGCATCTAAAGCATACAAAGAGAAACAAATGCATAGTGGGTGAATGGTTACTAACTTTCCTAGCTTCTATGCTCATCTACAACCAACAATATTCCATTCCAAGTGTATAGTTTCCTCTTCAAAGTGTTGATTTTGGTTAGTTTTCATATTGGTAATAATTATCAATGGATAACACATAATAGTTATCAATGGAGAACACAACATGAATGGCTTAAAGTAACCATGTAATGGTTGTTCCATAGTTGAAATCCTATAGACATTTTTCTTAAATTTACTTAGCCCAATTTAATCTACATTAATTGAAAGAAGGCCAATTTTCAATTAAAAAATCAAAGAAAAAAATATATTAAGAATGCCCTTAAGGTGCAATGCCACATACGCAATAGCTTATTTTCCACTATGGAGGGCACAAGGTACCCAAAACCACATATAAATTATGCTTTTGATACCAATTTCAAATTTTCATTCCATTGATTTGTTACTCCATGAATTTTACAGCAGGAGTAATCAAACATACATAACAAACAATTATATAAATGATCCAGTCTAAGCATGCAAACATTCATACCATGAATGCATTCAAACCATGCTTAGTAATTCATACATGACAACAATTCCATAATAATAATTGAAACACAAACATAACATAAATAAAATCCATGGCATTCATTCATTCACCATTCCAACACTTATTTTTTAAAGGTAAATTTCCTCCAACTAACTGCAAGTGAAGGATGTTCCTCCCAATTGTAGGAACTCTATCAAAATTGCTCTTTTTTCATAGAGGTTTCCTTTAGCTAGGGACATTAGTCCACAAGGGGTCAATTCTCACTTCTTTTAATCAATCCAAGAAACAAAACCCAAAGATGCAAAAACCACTCCATAGTTTTCCCTGATGCTGCACTCATCCCCCATCATCCTACATAACACAAATGATGGAACGCCTTTCACTGGTCCATAGTCCCCTCAAGTTCTCCCCATCCCCTTCAAGTGTTCTTGTAAAATCCATTTAGAGAGTCTCTGTTCAAGAGCCCCAGGTAGTCCAACTAAAGGTCAAGTCTCTCTAAGGAGGGCACCAAGCCCATTCACACCAATTTATGAGGTTGCTCATGTGAGAAAGTATAAAACTAAAATTTTCCTTTATGTAACAGTAAAATATTAGATGGAATGATGGAGTGGATACAAAACTAAATGAATGGTTTTTGAATGAAGGATTTTCTAACAAAATATATGCATGGAAATGGCTTGACAAGTGGCTTCGCCATAAGTGCTAATTTTCCCCTTCTTCATCTCACCATGGGTAAGTAGTCCCATAATTAATTTAAGGTGACTCCTATAATATACGATTAGATAAATTTGGTTAAAAATTCCTAACAAGGTTGAGGATTTAGGTTAAATCCAACCTAGGTCATCTCCATAGCCCCTTTTATTTTCCCCACTTCTGGAATCATAGTTTCCCATCTCTTCTTCATCCTTCTTTGCTTGCAATTATTAGGGATTTTTATATTAGAGGTATGTAAAAAATATATAATATCCATGGTCTCTTGGACCATATAACTATTTAATTTAGCCTTTGTTTCATTACATACATACTAACATACTGGGGTCAAATACACAATGTTACATTATCCTCCTGCTTAATTTATGCATCATCCTTGGTGCATATCAACACTATGTACATGCATAGTTTTTAGAACAAAATATTTCATTACGACTCCCAAATTACATCTTCTAGTTCCCAAGTTTCTTCTTTATGGTCGTAGTTCATCCATTATACCCTTACCTACCTTATTCCTTTGTTCCTAAGCAATGTGACCCTCTTGTCAAGGATACATATTGTATGCACTTAGAATATCTCCTTCCAATTCCACCTTAATCACAACCAAATTAATCATGTGCTTATGATTAGGTGTATATTTTTTCAATAATGGAACATGAAATAGATTATATGCACATTTATGTAGGAAGAAAATGTGATCTCATATGCAACATGCCCTATCCTAGATAATATTTCAAACAACCCACAATATCTAGTTGTTATCTTAGGACAAATTTCGAGTTCCATTGAACCCTTCTTTGACATAACTTTCAAATACACATTTTCACCAACTATAAATTATCTTGTTACCTTACCCTTATGTTGAATCAAACCTCAACCAACAAAACCTAGTCGACAGGGGTCCCACTCTGTCGACACTCGACTCACTGCAATCTCCCTGAGCATCGACCCAGATAGGTTTTACCCTGTCTAGCAACACCCGTAGAGAAAATGAAGTCTCACTTGAGATGTTCAAGGGAGGGCTGTCAGAACCAATTTTTATCAATATAGAAGAGGATTAGGGAATCAACAATTCATCAACTTAATGACTAGATCAGATCAATAGAACCATTCATCATTATGCATCATTCATTCATAACTGTAAAAGATCTACTAGTGCGAAAACAGATCTAAAAATATGACAAAATTCATAAATAGTAAACATCGCATCATATATCCATATTTTACATTCACTTAGCATTCATCATCAAATTTGTAGGAACAGAACGACGAAAAAAGATAAAAGAAGATAACAACGATTCAGGTCAACATCCATCTTATCATATTACTTCTACGCAATCAACCACATATTAAAATAGATAACAATTCATTTATTGATTCAGTCGCCTTACATTCACAATTCTTCTTCTATATATAGGCTTGCACCTTTACATTCATGGTCCACTTCTAACTAAATCCTAACTGATTTAACTGACTAATGACCGATATCCACAAAAAATGGTCACCAAGTACAAAAAGTGACACAAAATAATCAAAAGTAGTCTATCTTCAGCCTATCGCGCTATCTTCATCTTGTGTGGTGTCTTTTGAGCTTGCGCAGCATCACCGATGTTGCACAACTTACTGCAACCCATTTCCAATAGGCCCCCAACAAAGTCTTGTGGCTCGTCCTCGAGCCACATCAAGTGGACATGGAGTACGGGATGATTTTGATCTTGAAGTCTTCGTATTGCTGAAAAATTTCAATGACCTGTTCTTTTAATTTCTCAGCAAGATCCTGACACATAAGGCAATCCTGTTTCAATGGGTGATCTACCATATTCACATTGAATTCCTTCTTACCGTCCTGCACATCCTGTAGTGCAGCGACTGCTTTTACTGACAATTGGGCTCCAATTTCTTAGAACCCATCGAGATGGTCACTACATTCCTGCTGTTGCTCCTGCGATTTTCCCACTCGCTGTTGTAGCTCTTTCAGCTCTATAGACCATGTGATTGACACAAGTGGTGGAATTGTCCTCAATGCTTTCTTTAGCATTTCCAATTGGTTCTCAACTTCCTGGAGCTGCATAGTAAGTTGCTCTAGTTGTTCATTGTGAACTACACTACCCCAAAATTGTGTCGTTTCCTCCGTGGTCTTCTTTGCATCCTATTCCATTTCATCAAAACGTGTTCTAATTTCCTCAATGACAGTCTTTCATTCCACAACTTGCTTTGGTGGTATGTCTGGGTAAACCATAGCATTTAGCATCTTATTGTCCAAGTTGAGCTGCGCGATGCTTCTCCAAGTCTCTTGGATTTGGCAACTGCATCTAAATCTGTCATGCTTTCATGTATGTAATAGAAGGCATTCGTTATGGACTCTTATACCTGCCCTTGACTAGTGAAGAGCTGTGCCTTCTCAATAACAAGACAGTCAGTTGCTTTCTTCAGCTCGCTTATTTCTTCTGCAGCCTTTGTCTTTATCTCTTTTTGCACTGTCTTCAATGTTGCGATCTCCTGTGATTTTTTTGCTGTTAGCTACTCCCTTACCCATTGTAATTCCTCTACTTCCTTCTTCATTGCCTCTTCTTTAGTTTGTGACCACAAGTATTGGTCACTAAGCTCCTTTTGTTTATCATCCAACTCCTGGTTGGCAACCCGTTGCATGTGTACTAAGGTCTGGGTGGTTAGCTTATTGATATCCACCATGATGCTCTGCAGTTACTGTAGTGCAGAGTTCACATCTTCTTTTCAGGTGTTAATTTCAGTCAGGGTAACTTGAATGTTCCTGGCCCATAGGTTAGTGCTAATCGACATGAAATCCAACACAACTACACTCTCTGGTGCCCTACTTGAAACCACATTATATATTGAATCTAGATTGGTGTGTACCTTAACAAAACCTTCCTGAGCGAACTGCCGCATATCTTTTGTTGTTGTATCAGATGATTTAGTGAAAACCTTAATGAGTCACTATAATTGTGCCTTCATCACTGATCTGGTGCTACTTCCTGCATCTTGATCCATCCACCGCTTGGTCCTACTCTCTTCTAGGATGTGCTGTGCTTCCATAGCGGTGTGTGTTGATGAATCTCCATCAGAATCATGATGAATCTACTCCTTGTGCACATGCTCTTCAAGGGCATCTTCTAGTAGCCCCGTCGACACTTCTTCTACGCTTACTGGTTCATGCCAGCTTGTAGGCCAATCTTGAACCACTGCGTTATGTTCTTCATCTGTGACCTTATATCCCATTGGAAGCCATTGCTTGTCAGGGTCGCATTGAGACTAGATCTAAATAGTATGTGACCCGACGGGGAGCCGCATAATATGCTGATATTTTACTGCTGTTGCGTCTGATAACCGTGGAACTTTGAACACTACTACCTATAATGCCTCCTAGTGGACTTAAAAGTAGATTGCGCAATCTGTTTCTTGACTGGGCTCCTCTACCCACCACATGTTTTGATACGGTGTGCCTTTGCACACCTTACCAACTTCAACATCATTCTTTGGTAGTCCTCTAGCTCCATCCAAGCCACCAATGCAATTAGAATCAATATCCAACTATATGTGAAAGGCCGCTTCCTAGCCTGAACTGCAACCACGTCCTCTGTTGACTGATTCAACAAAAAGAGGGACCATTTCAGTTGGACTCTGTAATGTCTCCATTATACAGTAAAAAAAAATCTTTACTAAGTAATAATATCAGTTTACTAACACTTAGAGCATGGTTTCTAGTCAAACCTCTCTTAGTTAAGCATATCTATGGTTAAAAAGATTAAGATGACATTATTTAACTTGTTTTAAAGATCTAACTTCTTGTGAAAAGGTAATTTGGTGCTAAGCTATTTGAGTCAGCTAAGAGTTTCACAAGGAAAGGGTTTAAGATCTTACTTAGTCAATTATGGCTAAATCAAGAATCTCTTTTCTTTTAAAAGTGCAGGTACTAGAAGTTCTGGACCATACCCTTTGGAAACATTCCACACCTTGAGAGGTAAGACCATGTGCACAAAAGGTTTGGTTCATTTCTAACATTTAAACTTTAAGAGTTATATTTCAAAATTTAATAAATTTTTATTTGTCTTAGAGTTTATAATGTAAGATGTTAATCATCTAATATGATTTTACACTTGATTGTAGGCATTATATTCGGAGGGTTTATAACTATACAAACATTCACCCAACCCCAGGCTGATGATTACAGTATACTATGGTTGGTTCAAAGTTTTAATTATTAAACCTCTTAAATTCAAATCTAAAGTCAGGACAGGACCAGGATTTGATGCTTCACAGATAACAAGACTCCTCCAGTTGTCGACAAATTATGGGCATAAAACCCTAAGGGTTTTAATTCACCTTGATGCTCGTGTTGACCCTCTTGATGGTATGGGTGTAACTCATTTTTCTCCATTCTCCACTACACTCGGATCTTGGTTGCTGTGGAACTGTGATTTCCTTTCTCAAAACCTCCAACGAAAAGGTGAGATCTTAGACATTGACCTCGTGGAGCTGCCCAAATCTCAGCCTGCTTACCTTGGTATTTCTCATTATGAAACATGTGATAACTAGGGCTTCAAAATAATGTATAGTGAGTTTTCCTTCGCAAAATTTAGGGCCTTAATGACAGTCTTTCGTTCCGCAACTTGCTTTGGTGGTATGTCTGGGTAAACCATATCATTTAGAAGCCTATTGTCCAAGTTGAGCTGCGCGATGGCTTCTCCAAGTCTCTTGGATTTGGAGACTACATCTAAATCCATCGTGCTTTCATGTATGTACTAGAAGGCATTCATTATGGACTCTTATACCTTCCCTTGACTAGTGAAGATCTGTGCCTTCTCAATAACAAGACAGTCAGTTGCTTTCTTCAGCTCGCTTATTTCTTCTGCAACCTTTGTCTTTATCTCTTTTTGCGCTGTCTTCAATGTTGCGATCTCCTGTGATTTTTTTGCTGTTAGCTGCTCCCTTACCCATTGTGATTCCTCTACTTCCTTTTTCATTGCCTCTTCTTCAGTTTGTGACCACAAGTATTGGTCACTAAGCTCCTTTTGTCTATCATCCAACTCCTGGTTGGCAACCCGTTGCATGTGTACTAAGGTCTGGGTGGTTAGCTTATTGATATCCACCATGATGCTCTGCAGTTACTGTAGTGCAGAGTTCACATCTTCTTTTCAGGTATCAATTTCAATCGGGGTAACCCAAACGTTCCTGGCCCATAGGTTAGTGCTAATCGACACGAAATCCAACACAACTACACTCTCTGGTGCCCTACTTGAAACGGAATTATATATTGAATCTAGATTGGTGTGTACCTTAGAAAAACCTTCCTGAGCGAACTGCCGCATCTCTTTTGCTACTGTATCAGATGGTTTAGTGACAACCTTAATGAGTCACTATAATTGTGGCTTCATCACTGATCTAGTGCTACTTCCCGCATCCTGATCCATCCACCGCTTGGTCCTGCTCTCTTCTAGGATGCGCTGTGCTTCCATAGCGGTGTCTGTTGATGACTCTCCATCAGAATCATGATGAATCTACTCCTTGTGCACATTCTCTTCAAGGGCATATTCTAGTAGCCCCGTCGACACTTCTTCTGCGCTTACTGGTTCATGCAAGTTTGTAGGCCAATCTTGAACCACTGCGTTAAGTTCTTCATCTGTGACCTTATATCCCATTGGAAGCCATTGCTTGTCAGGGTCGCATTGAGCCTAGATCTGAATAGTATGTGACCCGATGGGGAGCCACATAATCTGCTGATATTTTACTGCTATTGCATCTAATAACCATGGAACTTTGAACACTACAACCAATAATTCCTCCTAGTGGACTTAAAAGTGGATCGTACAATCTGTTTCTTGACTGGGATCCTCTACCCACCACATGTTTTGATACGGTGTGCCTTTGCACACCTTAACAAATTCAACATCATTCTTTGGTAGTCCTCTGGCTCCCTCCAAGCCACCAATGCAATTAGAATCAATATCCAACTATAAGTGAAAGGCCGCTTCCTAGCCTGAACTGCAACCACGTCCTCTGTTAACTGATTCAACAGAAAGAGGGACCATTTCAGTTGGACTCTGTAATGTCCCCATTATACAGTAAAAAAAAATCTTTACTAAGTAATAATATCAGTTTACTAACACTTAGAGCGTGGTTTCTAGTCAAACCTCTCTTAGTTAAGCATATCTATGGTTAAAAAGATTAAGATGAAATTATTTAACTTGTTTTAAAGATCTAACTTCTTGTGAAAAGGTAATTTGGTGCTAAGTTGTTTGAGTCAGCTAAGAGTTGCGCAAGGAAAGGGTTTAAGATCTTACTTAGTCAATTATGGCTAAAGCAAGAATCTCTTTTCTTTTAAAAGTGCAGGTACTAGAAGGTCTAGACCATACCCTTTGGATACATTCCACACCTTGAGAGGTAAGACCATGTGCACAAAAGGTTTGGTTCATTTCTAACATTTAAACTTTAAGAGTTATATTTCAAAATTTAATAAATTTTTATTTGTCTTAGAGTTTATAATGTAAGATGTTAATCATCCAATATGGTTTTACACTTGATTGTAGGCATTATATTCGGAGGGTTTATAACTATACAAACATTCACCCAACCCCAGGATGATGATTACAGTATACTATGGTTGGTTCAAAGTGTTAATTATTAAACCTCTTAAATGCAAATCTAAAGTCAGGACAGGACCAGGATTTGATGCTTCACAGATAACAAGACTCCTCCAGTTGTCGACAAATTATGGGCATAAAACCCTAAGGGTTTTAATTCACCTTGATGCTCATGCTGAACCTCTTGATTGTATGGTCGTAACTCATTTTTATCCATTCTCCACTACACTCGGATCTTGGTTGCTGCAGAACTGTGATTTCCTTTCTCAAAACCTCCAACGAAAAGGTGAGATCTTAGACATTGACCTCGTGGAGCTGCCCAAATCTCAGCCTGCTTACCTTGGTATTTCTCATTATGCAACATGTGATAGCTAGGGCTTCAAACTAATGTATAGTGAGTTTTCCTTCACAAAATTTAGGGCCTCAATGATAGTCTTTCGTTCCGCAACTTGCTTTGGTGGTATGTCGTGGTAAACCATAGCATTTAGAAGCCTATTGTCCAAGTTGAGCTGCGCGATGGCTTCTCCAAGACTCTTGGATTTGGTGACTACATCTAAATCCGTCGTGATTTCATGTATGTACTAGAAGGTATTCATTATGTACTCTTATACCTTCCCTTGACTAGTGAAGAGCTGTGCCTTCTCAATAACAAGACAGTCAGTTGCTTTCTTCAGCTCGCTTATTTCTTCTGCAGCCTTTGTCTTTATCTCTTTTTGCACTGTCTTCAATGTTGCGATCTCCTGTGATTTTTTTGCTGTTAGCTGCTCCCTTACCCATTGTGATTCCTCTACTTCCTTTTTTGATTGCCTCTTCTTCAATTTGTGACCACAAGTATTGGTCACTAAGCTCCTTTTGTCTATCAACCAACTCCTTGTTAGCAACCCGTTGCATGTGTACTAAGGTCTGGGTGGTTAGCTTATTGATATCAACCATGATGCTCTGCAGTTACTATAGTGCAGAGTTCACATCTTCTTTTTAGGTGTCAATTTGAATCGGGGTAACCCGAATGTTTCTATCCCATAGGTTAGTGCTAATCGACACGAAATCCAACACAACTACACTCTCTGGTGCCCTACTTGAAACCGCATTATATATTGAATCTAGATTGGTGTGTACCTTAGCAAAACCTTCCTGAGTGAACTGCCACATCTCTTTTGCTGTTGTATCAGATGATTTAGTGAAAACCTTAATGAGTCACTGTAATTGTTCCTTCATCACTGATCTAGTGCTACTTCCCACATCCTGATCCATCCACTGGTTGGTCCTGCTCTCTTCTAGGATTTGTTGTGCTTCCATAGCAGTGTCTGTTGATGACTCTCCATCAAAATCATGATGAATCTAATCCTTGTGCACATGCTCTTCAAGGGCGTCTTCTAGTAGCCCCATCGACACTTCTTTTGCGCTTACTGGTTCATGCCAGTTTGTAGTCCAATCTTGAACCACTACGTTAAGTTGTTCATCTGTGACCTTATATCCCATTAGAATCCATTGCTTGTCAGGGTCGCATTGAGCCTAGATCTGAATAGTATGTGACCCAACGGGGAGCCACATAATCTACTGATATTTTACTACTGTTGTGTCTGATAACCGTGGAACTTTGAACACTACTACCTATAATGCCTCCTAGTGGACTTAAAGGTGGATCGCGCAATCTGTTTCTTGACTGGGCTCCTCTACCCACCACATGTTTTGATACGGTGTGCCTTTGCACACCTTAACAACTTCAACATCATTATTTGGTAGTCCTCTAGCTCCATCCAAGCCACCAATGCAATTAGAATCAATATCCAACTATAAGTGAAAGGCCGCTTCCTAGCCTGAACTGCGACCACGTCCTCTGTTAACTGATTCAACAGAAAGAGGGAACATTTCAGTTGGACTCTGTAATGTCCCCATTATATAGTAAAAAAAAATCTTTACTAAGTAATAATATCAGTTTACTAACACTTAGAGTGTGGTTTCTAGTCAAACCTCTCTTAGTTAAGCATATCTATGGTTAAAAAGATTAAGATGACATTATTTAACTTGTTTTAAAGATCTAACTTCTTGTGAAAAGTTTATTTGGTGCTAAGCTGTTTGAGTCAGCTAAGAGTTGCGCAAGGAAAGGGTTTAAGATCTTACTTAGTCAATTATGGCTAAATCAAGAATCTCTTTTCATTTAAAAGTGCAGGTAATAGAAGGTCTTGACCATACCCTTTGGATACATTCCACAACTTGAGAGGTAAGACCATGTGCACAAAAGGTTTGGTTCATTTCTAGCATTTAAACTTTAAGAGTTATATTTCAAAATTTAATAAATTTTTATTTGTCTTAGAGTTTATAATGTAAGATGTTAATCATCCAATATGGTTTTACACTTGATTGTAGGCATTATATTCGAAGGTTTTATAACTATACAAACATTCACCCAACCCCAGGCCGATGATTATAGTATACTATATTTGGTTCAAAGTGTTAATTATTAAACCTCTTAAATGCAAATCTAAATTCAGGATAGGACCAGGATTTGATGCTTCACAGATAACAAGACTCCTCTAGTTGTCGAAAAATTATGGGCATAAAACCCTAAGGGTTTTAATTCACCTTGATGCTCGTGTTGACCCTCTTGATGGTATGGATGTAACTCATTTTTCTCCATTCTCCACTACACTCGGATCTTGGTTGCTACGGAACTATGATTTCCTTTCTCAAAACCTCCAAGGAAAAGGTGAGATCTTAGACATTGACCTCGTGGAGCTGCCCAAATCTCAGCCTGCTTACCTTGGTATTTCTCATTATGCAACATGTGATAACTAGGGTTTCAAACTAATATATAGTGAGTTTTCCTTCGCAAAAGTTAGTGACATGTATTATGTTTTCTTTGGTTAAAATTTTATTCTCTTTTTCATATATTAACGTTTCACTGGTTTTGTGAATTTGTAGGTGCCACCCATGAAGACGAAGAAAAACAACCGATTGCTAAATTCTTTTGCTAAATTCTTCAAATTGTAAGATTACGGTCCTTTCCCAATGTGGCTCTTAGTTAACGGGATACTCCCATACCAGTCTTTTTTATTTTGGTCATAGCTTTTGAAAAGGGAAAAGAACCCTAGGTTGTAAAAAAAATTCTTCAAATATTTAACTGTTTGTTTAAGGATTGTTCTAAAAATAGATGGGAGAGTAAACTTTTATTGCTGTAAATCCCGAATGGGATTTGTGATATATTTTAACAATAAAACAATCACGACTTTACTATTGTAAAAAGAATGATACTATTTACAAAAATAGTGGCGTTGAGTCTTTTTCTTGAACAAATGTTTTATGAGTATTGAAAATATAAGTTTTGCTAATTCTTGGATACTCAGGTTAGGATTTCACTACAGAGCATTGTTTTTGAAGAAAAATTTTAAACTCCGTTTAGAGTACTATCCTTCTTAAATTACTGTGAAAGAAAACACTTTCCTTTTTTTTACTAAAACATTATTTGCAGTCTATTTATATGAAAGATATGTTTTCTTAAGTTGTAAATACTTTTAGGGTGTTGAAACTCGTCTTAAAAATATACTCTAATTATTACTTGGATCTACGAAGAAAATACACTGTCTTTCAAAAGAAAGAAAAATGGAAACACAAACCGTAAGTCCTGCCAGAAATTTAACGAAAAGCTTGGGAATTATCTTTCTGGAAAAACTCGTTTTGGTTTTCTGCTCAACCAGAGCTTAGAAAAGATAAAGAAAGATGGTATTTCCCTTTATGTTTTGTTAAATTCTTTTCTAGGAAATTTATTAAAAGAATTATGAACCTAACTTACTTTCTTGTAAAAAAATGGTTATAAACCTAGTTATTTTATTTTTCCTTAAAATGAGACAACATGCTTATCTTGGAAGGATTTGGTATAATGTAGAAATTATTACGACTTGGTTTTAAGGACTTGATGGGAGTAGGCAAAGGATTTAATTGCAGATCATTTTATTTATCTTAAATGGAAATTAATAATTTTGAATGTGTAAGTAGATAAAATTCAAACCCCAATTAAATCTCCAGTTTTAGTAACTTATTCATAAAAATTCTATGCTAAATATTTTTATTTTTATTTTTTTTATTTGTAAACATAAAAATTCTCTATGAATCATAAATATATGTGAACCTTATCTATTATATTATTTGAATGGAAAATGGATAAGCACTAAACAATAACTTGCTATTTATAGCAGAATTACTTTGAAGAATATCAAATCAAATTGGAAGCCTTTTCAATAAGTGCTAAGGTTCATCGATAAACCCGACTTGATATTATTAGATAAGTATAATATCTAAATTTACGAAACTCATAAGATCTAGCTTTGATGTTTTCAATTTTCAACATAATTGAACTTTCCTGTAAATTCTGTTATTTTGTTTTGAAAAAGAACTATATTTTATGATTTAATAAAGGTAGATTCGTTTAAATTAGAGGAGAGTCTATGTACAGCTATATAATGAACCCTTGCTCTAGAAATAGTATAATATACGACTTATTCATCAATTATAATTCCACTTAATAAAAAATAATTCTATGTTCCCTGTACTAAAGTACGCCACCATCATGTTGGTGAGAGGAAAAATACAGGGAATAAATATTTTTCAATTCTAAATCAATCAGTAACTTTCCATTACTAAATTCTAAAGATATTTGCACTTCATCAAATATTTTTGAATTCTAAATCAATCAGTAACTTTCCATTGCTAAATTCTAAACAGATTTGTAGATCATATAATTAGAAATAAATAATGACATAAACGGTTTAGTGTTAGAGCCTGGAAGTTTTAAAAAGAATGGAACCAATACCCAAGGGAAAATGTTCCACCCAACCTTTCCTAAAGCAGCCAAATCACTTGCTTAGGACCCTAGATCTTTCTCACTACACCACTAGGATGGAGATTTTTGCTACACAGCAGACTTCTGCAACTCAACTCAACAACAGACTTAACTTAGCAATTCACTTTAGCTATCCCCTCATCAAATTCTTTGTGTGCCTGACCTTTTCAGTTTGCAGAAATCGCAAAACCATTCTCTTAGAAAATCAAAATGGATGGTGAGCCTCTTGCTCAACTTGATGGTTTATATAAGATTTCCTAGGTCTTAGGGTCAGTTTGGAATTAATGAGCCACCCAGCTCAGTTCCCCCTCTCAGGGAACATGACCACTTTTTTAGGGATTATGCTCCTGTAACAGCTAGAAAGTGAATGTTGGTGTTGCCATTTGTTCGTCAACCTTTTACAGCTACTCCTTCCTCCTAGTGGCAGTGACATCTCATTTAACAATCTCCCTTGAATAGGTGTCTCCATTTATTAATTAATAAAATAAATAATTCTTCAATTACAATCATCTTTGACCACTTGGTCTTAATATAATTTAACATAATGTTTTGCTAAAATAAATATTAAATATTTATTTTTTCCAGTTTTTTTCAGGTATGTTACAGACTCCCTCGGCGCATTGTTGCGCACATGAAATCACCCCTGAAGTGCACTGAATAGGGCAATTCTTTCTAAAAATATTACTTGCCAAAATCTATGCGCCAATACAAACCATCCTATCGTTAATGCTGTTGATGCGATATTCTCTGCCATCACGTTGGAAATCATACCTCTCCTTCAACCGTGTAGCAAGCCGCTTGTCATTATCCCTTCCTTTGAAATATTGCAATGGGTCTGGCCCATCCTTTGGTAACCCCGTGATCTTTGAGATTAAGTCCATTGTAATCAAAATTGGTGTGTCCAACCATAGCATTCCTCCATGAAAACACACCAATAGATGTTTGATGCTCACATTTGATTCATTCAACCACCCAGAATGCAGCATGTTGATGAGCCCCAACAACCCAAACTTATCCATCCCTTGCTCCCATGGCTGTGGAATACACACTATGGGACCTCCTACAACCGAAGGAAATGAATTGCAGGGTTCATCTGCTACATCCTTCCAGAGAAACAAATCATGATCCTCGTACTTAATCTTCAACAATTGAGGGACAACGTCAATGGTGCACATCATCCCTTTCGGCAGCAACGACATTTTCAGCTGATAATTCTGATTTTTGTTCAAGCACCCAGGATTGGCACCAGGTCACGTGGGAGCGATATATCCTGGGAAATATCTAATGAAAAATCCCTTTGGCGCCGCAAATTCCATAGCCCCAGAGCTGGAGGAGCCCATTTGCGCATTTCCTCCCCCTTGCACCTTGATGGAAGTTCTCATTTGTCTCTTTTGTGATGGCTTGGAGCTCGGCTTCTGGCCCTTCCACTTCCCCCATGAAATCTATGATGATCTGACTGACATGCTCATGAATTATTCAACAATGGCGGCTGGTTGAACTGGTGAAGGGACCATTTGTTGGCTTAAACCTCAACCAGCAAAACCAAGTCGATAGGGGTCCCACTTTGTTGACACTCGGATCACCGTAATTTCCCTAAGCATCAACCCAGATGGGTTTTACCCTGTCCAGCAAAACCCATAGAGCGAATGAAGTCTCACCTGATATGTTCAAGGGAGGGTTGTCGGAACCAAGTTTTCATAGTATAAAAGAGGATTAGGGCATCGACGATTCATCAGCTTAATGACTAGATCAGATCAACAGAACCATTCATCATTGTGCATCATTCATTCATAACTGTAACAGATCTACCAGTGTAAAAATATATCTAAAAAGATGACAACATTCATAAACAGTAAACATCACATCATAGATCCATATTTCAAATTCACTTAGCATTCATCATCAAATTTGCAGGAACATAAAGACGAAAAAAGAGAAAAGAAGATAATAATGATTTAGTTCAACATCTGTCTTATCATATTACTTCTGCGCAATCAACCACCGATCAAAACATATAACAATTCATCTATTGATTCACCTGCCTTACATTTTGTTGCTGCATCAACCTCTAACCCAACTTTTTTTCATGTTTTAGGGCCCCCCTTTCACTTCTAGTTTTTTGAACCTTCCCAGACTACCTTTTCCTTTTATGAAACCTCTTTCCCTGACTTAGTTTTTTCATAGATTGAAAAAATATTAAGTTGAAACTTATTTTTTCCACCTGCAGTATCGGATGAACTCATTGAGTTTAGTCGATGTAACAAGCGAGCAACGTGCTAAGTTTTATGTTCCTTCACTTTCTTTCTGCCTACCATAAAACTCATGCAAGTTTGTCGATCCATTAGTTAAATTGTCATCTTTGGAGTCGATGTTTCGGAAAAGAATTTCGAGTCTCGTTCTGAGGGATTATCGACAGACTATCCAATTTATTGGACTAGTTAGAAAAAACTTGTTGGTAGCATTGGGAGAATTTCTATGTACTTAATGGCCCACAATTTCGGAAGCTTCCAACCAGTATTTTGAGGACCCCTTTGGGAGTCTTGGCCAATGTCTCGAGTTTCTGCTTTGTTCTCAACTGACAATGTTTTGAAGTCTGTCCGATACTGCACTAATGGATGAGTTTGGCCACTGATGGAGTTAAGTTTGTCACTTCGGGTGCCTGATATCATACCGGGAAGAAAATTCTCAGTCTACTCGATGAATGAAAGGGTAACTCCTAAGTTTCCACCTGATGCTATGTTTTGCAGCTGCTGATACAATAAATTATCGATAACCCTCTCAAACACATAGCTATTTAAGCCCTAGAGGTATGGATTACAACATTATATTGTCCATTTGAGTTTTCCAATGTCATCATGCGGAGCTGTCAGGTGTTGCATGGATCTAGTCAGTTGCGCAAGGATTGAACTCCCTCCAGCCTCTTTTCTTTCACCAAGTAGGATTCCAAGCTTTTGCACGGTCAATTCTGAAGTTTTCTTACAGGGATTTTGTTCTAGTCTAGGGTGGTAGGTTTTCTTTCCCGTAAAAGGTATTTATACCCCATGACCATAGATATTTATTCGTCATATTAGGTTTTGAGGATTATTTGTTCCCATGCAAACGAACCCTGGTCATTCCACTCCTGGATAGTAGGGCCGTCGGGTCTCCCTACTTTCCCAAGCCACCTATTCCCTCTTCCCTTGCCATGGGGGGTTTTCTGTCAGTTTGTTTTCATGGAAGGGTTGTGTTCAGATGAGCATTTCACCCTCTGCACCACTCCTTATCCTCTTTATTAGCATGGGAGTAGAGGGGTTTTTCACCATTGGTCGAGGTAGGTGTAGAAGTTGATTGGCCCAAAGAATTTTCTAAGCTCGTCATTTTGAAGTTTGAAACCACAGACGATTATCTTTTTTATTTAAAATGGAAAGAGTCTTGGAAATTTGGATGTGAGATGGGTAGGGAATTATTTGACAAAGCCAAGATGTTTTTCTTTTGTTGAGTGCGTGACAGGTGCCCACTGCCTTTTTGGTCCACCCCTATACTATTTTCATTTCAAAGGTTCTATGGTAGTCAGAGGTTTTCTCTCACTGTCATAAAGTTTGTTGAAATGTTTCAAGATTAAATGGTAAAAAAAAACTCTTTTGTTTGATATAATTTCACACTATTTGTGGCTGATTTTAGTTTATCATGCATGCATATTAAAAGGTTGAGATGGATCTAATACATTGTTTTGCGGTTTTGACAGCCTCAATTTTTGTATAGAACTATGCCTAAAAATGGAAATAAGAAGGTCCAGGTTAGGGAGGATGATCCAGAGCTGGAAATCATAACGAAGGTGGAGATTATCTATGAAGATACTAAAGCCTTCACTTGAGTGGAACCAGAGTTCAGATGGGGCTAGATCTATCAGATGATTAAGGATTAGACAGTCCTAGACGTTGGTTTAGAAGATATACCAATCTATGCAAACATAAAGAGGCCAGGTATCATGAAGGTGTCCACACGTTCTGAACTCTTTCCATGTTTCGAGGTCATCGGTTGGATTCTCCCAAGGGAAGATATAACCAAGATGATCTTGTCAAACATTGATGGCCAAGTTTGTGCTTCCTACAGTCCGACATATGTAGCTCAAGCATATAAGCTAACCACAAATCATATCTATTTGACAGAAAAATGGTTGAAGGAGCTGTACTTGGATGTTTTCGACTGTATAAGAAAGATGATGGTTCATGGGAAGTAGTTCCATACAAATCCTTCTAGAGAATATGAAACTGCAAATTTACGTACCCTGTATCGAATTCTAGCTCTAATGTTAAACTGAATTTTTGGCCGAGTGAATGGAAAATTTTATAAGATGAGTTCGGTACCAATGATTTTCTTTGTAGCCACAAAGGGCACCATTTTTAACTAGGCTGACATAGTATCAAATATTTTGTCCTCATGCATAAGTGCAGCACTTGGAGGTGTGTCAAAAAAGAAGTTAGAGTTCTATATGAGATATTTCCTAATTGATTTCATTTTGTGCACTCACCAGTTCCCAACACTAAGTTGCAAATGATATAAGATGAAGACCCCTGTGTACTTTGTGTACCAACTTCTCTGGGCACACAAATATTACAGTTTCTACAAGAGCATCTGCGAAGATTTCCTAATTCCAATCTAGAATTTAATATTCCTCATAGAGTGCAATTGCATGTTTGAAGAGACTTTAAATATAGTTGAAGAGAATGGACATTATTACCTCTCGGAAGAAGGTTTGAACCTAAGAATGTTTTGGGGATCTAAAGCTCCTTCTTTTTTACCTAAATATGAAACATATTATGTTGTTCACAAAGAGGTGGTGAGGTAGCTTTACATATAAGGGAATGGAAATTTATTATTTGATCAGAAAAATGCTGTGTACTCACCACTCCCATTCAATATGGGTAGTTATAAGTTTACCAAAGTAGAGAGTGCACCCGAATTTGTGAAAGAATTAGAATACTTTCACTTTGGAGAATTTTTTTTCACTGAAATGATCCAGAGAACAAGATTGCAAATTATTGTTCGTTGGTAGGAATGCATTTTGAATATACCAACTACTGGGATAAATATGAGGAGATTTTCCACAACACCTGCAATATGAGAGCCTTGGGAAGGAGATTTAAGAAGAAAATAAAGACCGTGGGAGGAAAAGGAGGAAGTAGTAGTACTATTGAACAACAAAAGAAATAAGAAGAAGTTGCAAAGAAAAGAGAAGAAGAATCCTACAGATTGTCTTAGGAAGCAAAGAAGCGGTTATCAGAGGAGGCACAGTGGAAAAGGCAGGAAGAAGAAAACCATAGCGGAAAAGAAGAAGAAGAGCAGAAATTGCGGGAGGAGACTGAAACAATAAAAGAAGAAGCGACCAACTAAGAAAGGGAAGCAACAAAAAGGGAAGTCAAGGAACTAAAGCAGAAGGAGGATGAAGACCTAGATCAAGAAAATCAGGAACATGGACAGGCCCATGATGATCCTATGGATCCATTTGTCCCATCAAGTAGCATGACAACATAAGATCGAGTTCCAACGGTAGATCTTGGAGTAATACCTTTCATCCCATCCTAGGAATAGGCAGTAGATGACCTTAACACTATTTTATTTGATAAATCCAAGAAAATGATTGTGACAAGAACCAAGAAAAGGGTGGATATTGTAGACCAACCTATAGAAATTATGGTAACAGAGAAAATAGTCACACATGGGATGAACAAAGATCATAAAATCCTTGTGATGGCAGGAGTAGCCTCAGCTCTCGCCAATGTTGATAATGTTGGAAAAATGGTCGATGATGTTGAACAGTACAAGGAGAAAATGTCTCAAATGAAGGAAACCCTAAGGAAAGAAAGGGGAGAAGGGAAAATCCCGAAGATAAAACACAATTATAGTCTCACAGAGTTAGAGAGGCTTAAAGAAGCATATGAAATTTTGCAATCAGATAAAGATGCTTTAGTATTCTCAGTTAATATCATTGAAGGAGAGAAAAGGGACCTTTAAAGGAAAGTTTTATAATTAGAAAAGAAAAAGGACATAGCTAATAAAAGGGTGGAGGAATTAGAAATTCAGAACAATTTTCTAGATAGGAAACTCTGGGAAGCAAATAAAAAACAACTTGATATTACTCCTTTTTGAGATCAAGCATCTTTGCTGCAAAAATAAATGAATCAGATTATTTTGAAGTTGGCAAGAGAGATGTACAAAATTAAACATATTGAAACTAGACTGAAAGAGATAGCCTACAACTCAATAGAATTCCAAAAAAAATTATCAGACGTAGAAGAAATTGTGCAAAGCCAACTAACTTGGATAGGAGATGATTCATCCTTCCCGGAAAACATGCCGAAGAAAATCTCGGGAAGTCTAAAGATGGAATTGGCAATATTAAATTTTGGCTGCAAATCAGCAGTGAGGTTAAACATAGCCATTGAAAAAATGGTGGAGTAGTGTACCAAGTTCTACAAAATAATGGTTTCAATCCACCATCAATGCCAAGTTTTAGCAGGTACTGAAGATCAAGATTACCCAGAAAGAGAGCAGCACTTAAAGAACCTACAAGACAGGCTGCAGATCAGAGAAGAAATCATAGCTAGGATTGAATGCATTAGTGAGGAAGTTATTGGAGTCTGTATTGTACAGGTTTATGTACAAAAGAATATATTTGAGGAGCTGCTGAGTCAGTACACACCTAAAGTAAAGGAGATAGAGTCCTAGTTATCAAAACATGAAATAGCAGCATGTGTGTTGGAGTCAGCTGAATATCGAATCATTAATGAAGAATCTCAAGCATGTGATGTGTTCATTAAGAAACCAACTGGACCCATATAGATTTTTGTCTTATCCATAAGTGGAGGATTTTTTTTATGTAATATTTTGTTTATTCCCTTTTCCTAGTGAGCACACTAGAGGACAAAATGTTTTAAATGAAGAGTTGGGGAATCCCAAAGGGCATGGATAACTAATAGTCATTTTGTGAATGTATAAGTAGGGGTAGAATAGAAGAGAGAGGGAATTTTCTAGATCTCATATGCTAAATGCTTTTTGTAAGAAGAACTATTTCGTGTTATAATAAAGGGGACTGAAATTTTACTAGAGAAGGGACTGCGTGAGTTTCAAAAACATGCTATGTAGATTTCTGAATAAAGAACTATTTTTGTTTTAGCTTGCTATAAAAATTTGTGTGATCGTTCTATCGCTGAACTATTTCTGTGTTATGAATGATTTCATTTTTATGCTATGAATCTTATGCAGTAAATGAGTAATGAATGATTTAACTTCACAGAGCTATCTCTATGTTATATTTTGTACTGCATTTATGTATTATGAATCTATCAGCTATCTGTATAATTCTTTATGCAGAAAATGCAATACATTGCTCATATGAATAATAATATTTCTCCCTGGGGATAGGTTAGATAATATAGATTAGATTAGATTAGTTGTTCTTTTTTTTTCTGTGATTTAGGAACAAAGGGGATAAGATGGGAGGTAAGAACCTACACATCATAGGTTGAGTTATTTGTTCCCTGATCACTTGCATTTAATCTAGGCATTTGCATATCATTTATTAAAACATAAAATTACATAAACGGTGGACCGGGCCACAACTACTAAAGCATATTTAAAACTTTACTTTAATTATATGGTAGCCGAGCCACTAACTGGACGGATCCCCCACACCAAACAATAAATGATCTATTTGAGAACGGTTATTGGGGAGAATCCCTACTGTCGTTACCTGGTATTTTCTAGGAATCAATAGTTTTGGTGCTAGAAGGAGGGTCACCAGTGCACAGATGGATGAGGAAACCTGTTTTCCTGAAACTATTCCACCAGTGACAACCCTGAAACTAGTTTTTCTGAAGAATGAGTAAACCCAGAAACTATCGAGCACCTTTACCGAGTTCCTTTTTAAGTAGTTGATCATTTCAGGATATACACAAGGTCGTATGCGAAGAATCTTGGGGGATTACAGATAATCCCTCAATTACCGAGAAGAAGAGCATCTAAAAAAACCCACTTATATGAAAGATTCATTGTTGGTAAGTAATTTGAAAGAATTGGTGAACTTATCCTTACAGGAAATTGACCAACCGCTTAATCAGTTGGGACCAGAATCCCCATATTGTTCACCTTTGCAATCACCATGGAACTCTCCACCTCAATCTACTTGTAGAACCATGGCTGGAAATGTAAATGCAAATCAACCCGTGAATCCAAATGATAATCATCCCCCACCAGTACCAGCTTGGAGAACCAGAACACCACCCAATCTGGCTCCTCCATTGAATTCTTTTCCCTTGAATCCTAAAAAATAATTACCTAAATTTGATCGAGGAGAAGGCATTTCTATAGACGATCACTTACAAATTTTCTTATTAGCTTTAGGTCTTTTAGCAGTAGATCATGATGATGTAGTATGAAGATTGTCTCCACATACTTTTAAAGCTAAGGAAACATCATGGTATTTTGGCTTACAAACAAATTCAATTACAAATTGGGATACTTTTGAAATATTTTTTAAAGGAAAGTTTGGTAGCCAAAGAACTACTGCCCCTTTGATGAAATAATTACTTGCTTTAAGGATGGATAAGAAAGAGAAAGTGAAGGATTTTAGCCAAATGTTTGCTACACATTTAAACAATTTGAGTGCTTCCATAAATCCTACTGAAGAAACTTTAATCAAGTATTATACCTCAACACTATCCCCTGACATAGCAATGTTTGTCAAGAGATTAGTGAATCTTACTTTGGTAGAAACCTATGAAGAAGCTATAAAGATAGAGGCTCAACTTGAATGTATAAAAAAACACTCTATAGAACCAAAGATAAGTAATTTTGGTAGCAAGAAACCATTATTGTTGACTAGACCCAAAGAGGAACATTCTAATGAATTAGAAGGTGTCGTCAAGATGGTACATAAATTATCCAATAAGATTGTCGACCTTGACAAGGAGAAATAGGAAAAGAAGCAATTCAAGCCTTATTATAAAAGAAGAGAAGAAATTGGCCCCTATCAACCACCCACACACAGTTCTTCCGTTAAGAATCTCATTGAAGTTGGAATGGACAATTTTTGCACATTTCACCAACAACCTCACTCTGAAAAGAATTGCCCATAGTGGGTTAACTCCATGACTTGGTTATGAATCAATTACTATAATCTAAATTAAAAGAGCCTACAATCGGAGAAGAAAAGGATCATGAACCAGAGGAGGCACCTGAGGAAACTACCATGGTTCTATGGGATTTCATTTCCACGTTGGGTTTGGAAGAAGAAGAACCTACTAAGGAAATATAATTTTCAGCTGTAAATGTCACAATGAGAAGCAAGGGGTCACTGATTGAGGATAACACATTACTACATAAAATTAAGAGAATTCAGGAAAATATGAAGAAAATCAGAAATAATTCTCAAACCCCACCCCACCTATACTTGATTTAGTCATAACAAGGAAGAATGTTCCCACAAACAATAAACCTGTGAAGGATGCAGAGAGTAAGGTAGAAAGTGTCAAGAAAGGTTCAACAAAATGTGAACTAGGGTGTGATATAGTAGAGGATATCGAGAAGACCAAGGAAATTATTTCTTTGTTCGAAATGTGTAACTTACCCCAGTAGAAGAAAAATCTCTTGGAAGCTTTTGGTGCACCTGCCAGTAAACCCCAAGATGATAGTCAGTCAGAGGAAGAGATTGGTGAAGAAAGTATTGGGGGAAAATCCCTATCCAAAACATTTCCATTTCTACTTACCTTTGATATCTTTAATCACAATGTACACAACTATCTGGTAGATTCTGGAGCATCTGCAAATGCTATGCCTCTTTCAGTCTGTAGAAGGAAAGATGGTGAACCAACACCTTCTTTAGGAAAAAATCATCCAGCTGGATAGAACAATAGTGAAGGTGGTGGGAGAGATGAAGGATGTATTGATACAACTAGATGCGGATGAAAGAGTGTGACAATTAATAGACATTGTGGTAGTGGACATACCAGATGAATATGGACTAATTTTGAGCAGGGACTGGTCTACAAAACTCGATGGGTACTTTTCTACTGAATGGTCACACTTGTGGTTTCCTTATGACAACTGTCAGAACCAGATTAAAGTAATGAGGGAACCACATATGAAGTCTAATGTGACGCAACTAGAGGGAGAAAATGAGACTGCAAATTTTTCACATTTCGTTTTGGGTAATTATTTTATTGAGCTTGAACCAAGAAATTATCAAGCAGAAGAATCCAATGACAAATCATATATACAACCTGAATTCCTTCAGTTTTTGCAGGTTGATAAGATTGACTATAACATAGTTAACTTAGTCTCAGATGTAGAAAGTAGCACTAGTTCGATAGAATTAGTAGATAGGTTTTGGGTGTTATACTTTGATGGTTCTAAAACTCAGGAAGGATCAGGAGCCGACTGTATCCTGATTGATCAAGAAAACAATAAACATTTTCTTTCTTGTATAATAGAATTTGAATGTACTAATAACACAACCAAGTATGAAGCGTTAATCCAGGGCTTAAAGAAGGCAATTGAATTCCGAGTAAAAAATTTAAAGGTCTATGGTGATTATGAAATTATTGTTAAACAAGTTCAAAATACAATTCATTGTTTATCACCGCATTTAAAGGGCTATCAAAATGAAGTTTGGGATCTCCTCATGAATTTTGATGCATTTAATATTATTTCAATTCCTAGGTTGAAAAATGCAGTAGCTGAATTGTTAGCTACTTTAGTTGCAAGGATTGTTCCTACTATTAATAGATGTTAAATTGAATTAATTTTTAGGCCTGATGTACCAAAAGACATTACAAATTTGAGAGTATTCGATGACGATCCATAGATATTAGAGTTTCTAACTAAAGATGAGAATTTAAAAGATTATGTAATTGATGATGAGGAACATCAAGAAAATATCCAAAATGGGAATTTCATACCTAAAGGGGTCAGAAATTTGGAAGGAATGTTTGATATGAATAACAAGTTCAAGAGGCCAGCCATTGTCAAAACATACACTTCATCTATGCAATTTAAGCTAGTGAATCTTGGGACAGAACCTGAACCCAAGTATGTGAACTTGGGGAAATGTTGCTCACTGAGTGAAAGAAGCAAATTCATTAGCTTGTTTCAATAGTATAAAGATTTCTTTACATGGACTTATGAAGATATGAATACTTATGACACTCGCATCATCCAACATGTGATTCCAATTAAAGTAGGAGTCAAACCATTTCAGCATCCATTAAGGAAGATGCACCTCAAATTAGAACCCCTAATTCAAAATGAAGTGAAGAAGCTACTTGATGCAAAAATTATTTTCAGAGTTAGGCACTTAGAATGGGTTGCGAATTTGGTACCTGTAAAGAAAAAGTTTGGTGAGATAAGACTTTGTGTAGATTTCATAAATTTGAATCATGCCTCAGATAAGGATAACTATCCAATCCTGCCAATGCAACTGATATTGCAGATGGTTTCAGGCTTTGAATTATTCTCTTTGTTAGACGGGTTTTCAGGCTACAACCAAGTATTGGTAGCAGAACAAGACAGGCTGAAGACCAGCTTTAGAAAAAAATGGAGGAGTTTTTCATACTGAAGAATGCCTTTTGGTCTCATTAATGATGGAGCAAATTTCCAATGGGCGATGGATATAGATTTATATGGTTTGATTGGCCATAGCATGTTAGTCTATTTCGATGATGTTACAGTTTTCTCCAAGAGGAGAGAGGAACACATGTTTCATCTAAAACATATTTTTGATCACTGTAGAAAATATGGTATTTCCTTGAATCCTAAGAAATGCTTTTTTCGTAGTGTTGCAAGGAAAGATATTGGGCCATATAATTTCCAAGAGGGGAATATCCATAGACCTAGAGAGGATTAAAGCTATAACATATATCCCCTTACGCCATAATAATAAAGGCATGCAATATTTCATGGGGACGATTAAGGTTTGTGCCTGATTTTCCTCAAATAGTCAAACCTTTGCAACAGATGGTTAAGCAAAGTGTATAGTTTAAAGGGTGTGTTCAACAAAATCAAAGCAGTGATAGCTCATGCACCTTCCCTCAAAAGTCATGATTTTGAGAAAGATTTCATTTTATACACTTTTTCTTTGGATAAATCGCTAGCAATAGTGCTTATGTAGAAGGAAGAAGGGGGACATGAGTACCCCATATCATTCATGAGCATAGGTTTACAAGGTGCCGAGTTGAACTACCATGCTGTTGATAAACAAGCATACAAAGTTTTTAAGGTGGTAAAACAAACTCAGATCATACATCCTTAAGAATAGAACCAAAGTGATTGTTCCTCACCTGACAGTTTGAACTCTTTTTCGTACAGAAAGAATTAGGAGAAAGGCAAGGAAATTGGGTAACAACCTTACAAGAATATGACTTAGAATTTAAACCAGCCACTATCATCAAAGGGAAAGGACTTTTCAAACTAATGGTTGAAGGTAAAGATAAGGAAGATGATGATTGGGAGAATGAATATGAATTACATATGATTGATATGTGCCCTGTATTCATAGCCCTAGAATCTTAGTACCGAGATTTGGTATACTATCTCCAGCAGGGATATTTACCTGAAGATTGGAATTCTAAACAAAGGAGAGAATTACGCTTGAATTCAGCATCTTATTAGATAATCAACAGAGTTATTTTTCAGGAAGAACTATGATGGAGTATTTCTAAGGTGTTTGGAACAAGAAGATGCATCTAAGGTAGTTAAAGAATTACATGATGGCCCTGCTGGAGGTCATTTTTCAAGAGATACTAAGGCACACAAGATTCTACGAGCTAGATACTATTGGCCAACTTTGTTTAAAGATGCCTACGCATACATAAGGAAGTGTGACACATGCCAAAGGAGCGGCAGGAGAAAAGCAAAGGAAGCTGGGCCATTACAATCATTCTTTGTTTTTGAACCATTCGAACAATGGGGAATTGATATAATTGGGGAAATCAATCCAAATTATTCATTGCAACATAAGTACATCCTCACATCCACAGAATATTTTATAAGATGGGTTGAAGCAATCCTGTTACGAAAATTGAATGAAGATGCGGTTATGGACTTCTTGCAAGATCATATTATGATCGGGTTTGGGGTTCCAATTTCCCTGGTTTTTGACAATGCATCTTAATTTTCATTAATTAAGATTACTACATTTGCTAATGAGAAAGGAATGAAATTAAATTATTCTACTAACTATTATCCACAAGGTAACAGATTAGCTAAATTGACTAATAAAAATCTCATTAGAATTTTAAAGAAAACTGTCATAGAAATCCAGAGAAGATGGCATATAGCTCTTCCTAACATGCTGGGCTGATCGTGTCACACCCAATAACTCCTTAGGTGTGTCACCTTACACTTTAGTTTATGGAAAGGAAGCTATTTTACCCCATAACATTTTGTTTCCTTCTTCTCAATTGGCACTAGCATCTAGAGGATCCAGTAGTGAGGTTTTGCAAACTAGGATCAATACTCTGTTGAAGTTAGAAGATTAAAGATCTAAGTATAAGGAAAGGTTTAATAACCAACAAGAAATTGTGAAAAGAAGGTTTGACAAGAACAAGTCCAGGATTAGATATCTTGAAGTTGGAGATTTGGTTCAGAAGTGGGATCACTCGCATGACGAAAAGGGCAAGCATACTAAGTTTCAACAGCCATGGATAGGCCCATTTCAGAATGGATAAATGTTAGGCCCCTTGACGTACAAGTTACAGGATTTACAGGGGTGGGAAGAGAATCTACCAGTCAATGGTTTGGTTCTCAAGCATTACTTCACTTAATGCCTTAGAAGTTTTTTTGTACATAAATAAACCTTTTGTCGTTGCTTCGATTTTTCTGTAGTTATGTTGTTTTCTTTATGCTCATTTGTTTTCTTTACATTTGATTTATTTTTAGTTTTTTTATTTATTTATTTTAGTTTGTTTTATTTTTAAATAAGCAATGTAGCTTTTGGTGTTTGGGGGACTGGAATTCGTACAAACTGCAAATATTTCAATCAAAAAACTGCTTGTTAGATTTAA
The DNA here is from genome assembly GCA_001517045.1 of Pseudotsuga menziesii. Taxonomy (NCBI): domain Eukaryota; kingdom Viridiplantae; phylum Streptophyta; class Pinopsida; order Pinales; family Pinaceae; genus Pseudotsuga; species Pseudotsuga menziesii. Next base: position 123,646 of record LPNX011156991.1, read on the forward strand.
CTATATAAAAAAATGTATCATGACCTAATTCTTTAATTTGATAGACTATTCGAAGGGAAGTTATGTTCTGAACACATTGAAGTCCTCTTTTGAACCCTGTTAAATAACTAAGGTAAGAGGAGTCTAGAATACTATTTTGGGGCTCCATCCACTTCACATTAATGTCTATCCTAGGAAGCTTGCAACGATGGAACCATGGAAAGGAAGCAGGGTGGATAGGTGTATGGTATTTAAAATGATCCCATGCCAACAAATCAAATCCAAAAGGATTAAAAGAGTCAAAATTTTCCTATAAAGAAAGTATGTATCAAAATATATACTGAAAAAATCAGTAAGATTATGGTTTTCTCAGAGGTTCTTCTCCCTCTGTGAGCTGGAAACAAATTATCGCTCAGACAAAAGGACACCATGGATGGAAGAACCTAAATCAAGTTTCACATAAAAGGAAGCAATCTGGGAAGACTTAGAAGACAAAAGTATAAAAGAATCATAAGAATGCAAAATGCATGGGAATGAGGAACAAACGAATACACCTGTTCACACTTTGTTACGATCCTGTGGTGTCTTAGCCAAAATAAACTGAATGCAGAGGTAAATGAACCTCGTATTTTGGCCTCATAAGAGTTATCAAGACTTTGAAAACTTGGTTACCTTACCCTAGTGGACTACAATCAATGTTAAGTTCTAAATATTACATTCCTAGAGAGGTCTAGACATATTGAATTAATCTTGAAAGGAATTGGGATAAATTGTGTTAACAGAATGCCATAAAGTAGTGTTGGGTTATAAAGACAGTTTTTCCCAAAAGATATGTGTTCACCAGCCAATCACCAATTATTACTGCTGCAACCTCTACCCAAATTTTTTTTTATGTTTTAGGGCCCCCCTTTTCACTTTTAGTTTTTTGAACCCTCGCAGACTTCCTTTTCCTTTTATGATACCTCTTTCCCTGACTTAGTTTTTTCACAGTTCGAAAAAAATCTTAAGTTGAAACTTATTTTTTCTACCCACCGTATCAAATGAACTCATTGAGTTTAGCCGACATAGTGGGCGAGCTACCCACTAAGTTTTTCGATCATTCGCTTTCTTTTTACCTACCAAAAAACTCATGCAAGTTTGTCGATCCGTCGGTTAAGCTGTCGTATTCAAAGCCAATGTTTTAGCCAAAATCTTCAAGTCTCGTTTTGAGGGCTTGCCGATAGACTATCTGATTTATCATATTGGTTCAAAGAAACTTGTTGGTAGCATTGGGAGAAGTTATATGTAGTTACCCCCACCCGCTATTTTGGAAGCTGCCAACCAGTCTTTTGAGGACCACTTTGGGAGCCTTTGCTGATGTCTCAAGTGCCTGCTTTGTTCTCAATCGATAACGTTTTGAATCCCCAGCTGATACTAATCTCATGGATGACTTTGGCCGCTGATGGAGTTAAGTTTGTCGCTTCGAGCACCTGATATCCTACAAGAAAGGAAAGTCTCTGTCTACCCAATGAACGATGGGTGACTCCTAAGTTTCCACCTTATGCTATATTTTGTAGCTGCTGATACAGTAGCTTATGGAAACCCTCTCGAACACATATATTTTTAAGCCATGGAGGTTTGGATTACAGGAATTATTTTGTTTGTTTGAGTTTGCCAATGTCGCTATGTGGAGCTGTCAGGTGCTGTGTGGATCTAGTCAGTTGTGTAAGGATTGAACTCTCCCAACCCATTTAATTTTTCTAGGTAGGATTCCAATCTTTTGCATGGTCAGTTCTGAATTTTTCTTATGGGGATTTTGTTCTAGCCTAGGGTGGTAGGTTTTCTTTCCCGTAGGAGGTATTTATACCCCATGACCATAGAGGTTTATTAATCGTCTTAGGTTTTGAAGATTATTTGTTCCCGCATAAATGAACCCTGGTCATTCTGGTCTTGGTTATCAGGGTTGTCGGGTCTCCCTACATGCCCAAGCCATGCTTCCCCTTTTTCCTCATCACTGGGGGTTATCTGTTAGTTTGTTTTCATGGAAGGGCCATGGTAAGATGAGTGTTTCTTCATCTACACCACTTCTTTTCCTCTTTATCTGCGTACGAGCAGAGGGATTTTTCACCATTGGTCAGGGTAGGTGTAGAAGTTGATTAGCCCATAGAATATTCTAAGCTGGTGGTTTTGAAGTTTGAAACCATGGACAACTATTTTTTATTTATTTATAATGGAAAGAGTCTTAGAAATCTAGATGCGAGCTGGGTAGGGAATTATTTGAAAAAGTCAAGGTGTTTTTATTTTGCTAAGTGTGTGACAAGTTCCCACTGCATTTTTGGTCCACACCTAGACTATTTTCATTTCAAAGGTTCAAGGGTAGTCGGAGGTTTTCTCTCACTATCACAAAGTTTGTTGAAATTTTTCAAGATGATATGGTAAAAAAAACTCTTTGGTTTGATATAATTTCACACCGTTAGTGGCTGATTTCAGTTTATCATATATGCATATTAAAATATTGAGATGGATCTAATGCATTGTTTTGCGGTTTTGACAGCCTCAATTTTTGAATAGCACCATGCCTAAAAAGAGAAAGACAAAGGTCGAGATTATGGAGGACGATCCAAAGGTGGAAATCATAAAAAAGGTGGAGATTATCTATGAATATACTAAACTCTTCATTGAGGTGGAACCAAAGTTCATATGGGGCCATATCTATCATATGATTAAGGATTAGATAGTCCCAAATGTTGGTTTAGAAGATATACCAATCTATGCAAACATAAAGAGGTCAACTATCATGAAGGTGTCCACACGTCCTAAACTCTTTTCATTTTCCAAGGTCATTGGTTGGATTCTCCGAAGGGAAGATATAGCCAAGATGATATTGTCAAACATTGATGGCCAAGGTTATGCTGCCTATAGTCCAAGATATGTAGCTTAAGCATATAACTACCCACAACTCATATCTATTTGACAGAAAAATGGTTGAAAGAGATGGACTTGGATGTTTTCGACTATATAAGGAAGATGATGTTTCATGGGAAGCAGTTCCATACAAATCCTTTTGGAGAATATGATACTACAAATTTACTTACCTTGTACCAACTTCTAACTCTAATGTTAAGCTGAATTTTAGGCCGAGCAAATGAAATTTTTTATAAGATGAGCTGGGTACCAGTGATTTTCTTTATAGCCACAAAGGGCACCATTTTCAACTGGGATGACATAGTATCAAATAGTTTGTCCTCATGCATAAATGTAGCATAGTGGAGGTGTGTCACATAATAATTTAGAGTTCTATATGAGCTCTTTCCTGATTGATTGCATTTTGTGCACTCACCAGTTCCCAACACTAAATTGCAAATGAGATAAGACGAAGACCCTTGTGTACTCTGTGTACTAGTGTCTCTGGGCACATAAATATTACCGTTTCTACAAGAGCATCTACGGAGATTTCCTAATGCCACTCTACAAGTGAATATTCCTCATGGAGTGCAATTGCATGTCTGAAAAGACGTTAAAGATAGTGGAATAGAATGGACATTATTACCTCTCAGAAGAAGGTTTGTACCTAATAATGTTTTGGGGATCTAGAGCTCCTTGTTTGTTACCTAAATATGCTATGGATTATGTTGTTCACAAAGAGGTGGCGAGGCATATTTACATAGATGGGATTGGAAATTTCTTATTTGATAAGAAAAAGGCTGTGTACCTACCACTCTTGTTCTATATGGGTAGTTATAAGTTTACCAAAGTAAAGAGTGCACCCAAATTTGTGAAAGAATTAGAAAAATTTCACTTTGGAGACAAAAATTTTCACCGGAATGATTCAAAGAACAAGATTTCAAATTATTGTTCATCAATAGAAGTGCATTTTGAATATACCACCTACTGGGATAAAGATGAGGATATTTTCCACAACGCCTGCAATATGTGATCCTTGGGAAGGATATTCAAGAAGAAAATAAAGACTGTGGGAGGAAAAGGAGGAAGTAGTAGTATTGATGAACAACAAAATAAAGAAGAAGAAGCTACAAAGAAAGAGAAGAAGAAGTCCACATATTGTCTTAGGAAGCAAAGAAGCGATTATCAGAGGAGGCACAAATGGAAAAGACAGGAATAAGAAAACCATAGCAGAAAAGAATAAGAAGAGCAAAAATTGTGGGAGGAGATTGAAACAATAGAAGAAGAAGCGGCCAACCGAGCAAGGGAAGCAGCAAAAAGGGAAGCCGAGGAACTAAAGCAGAAGGGGGATGAAGATCGAGATCAAGAAAATTAGGAACAAGGACAGGCCCATGATGATCCTATGGATTCATTTATCCCATCAAGTAGCATGACAACATAAGATCTAGTTTCCACGGTAGATCTTGGAGTAATACCTTTCATCCCATCCCAAGAACAAGCTGTAGATGACATTAACACTATTTTCTTTGATAAAAACAAGAAAAGGATTGTGATGAGAACTGAGAAAAGGGTGGATACTAGAGACCAACCTGTAGAAATTATGGTAACGAAGAAAATAATCATACATGGGATGAATAAAAATCCTAAACTCTTTGTGATGGCAGGAGTAGCCTCATCTCTCGCCAATGGAGATAATGTTGGAAAAATGGTCGATGATCTTGAATAGTACAAGGATAGAATTTCTCAAATGAAGGAAACCCTAAGGAAAGAAAGGGGAGAAGAGAAAATCCTAAAGATAAAACATGATGACAGTCTCACATGGTTGGAGAGGCTCGAAGAAGCATAACAAATTTTGCAATCAAACAAAGATGCTTTAGTATTATCAGTTAATATCATTGAAGGAGAGAAAATGGACCCTGAAAGGAAAGTTTTAGAATTAGAAAAGAAAAAGGACCCAACTGATAACAGGGTGGAGTAATTAGAAATTCAAAACAAATTTCTAGATAGGCAACTCCAGGAAGCAAATGAAAAACAACTTGATATTGCTCCTTTTCAAAATCAACTGTCTTTGCTGCAAAAATAAATGAATCAGATTCTTTTGAATTTGGAAGGAGAGATGTATAGAATTAAACATATTGAAACTAGATTGAAAGAGATAGCCTACATCTCAAAAAAAAATTTGAAGAAGTTATTAGACGTAGTAGTAAATTGTGCGAAGCCATCTAACTTGGATAGGAGATAATTCATCCTTCCCGACAAACATGCCACAGAAAACCTCAGGAAACATAAAGATGGAATTGGTGATATTAAATTTTGGATGCAAATCAGCAGTGAGGTTAAACACAACCATTGAAAAAATGGTGGATAAGTGTACCGATTTCTACAAAAGAATGGGCTCAATCCACCATCAATGCCAGGTTTTAGCAGGTACTCAAGATCAAGATTTACCAGAAATAGAGAAGTAGTTAAAGAACCTACAAGACAGGTTGTAGATCGAAGAAGAAAGCATAGTTATGAATGAATGCATCAGTGAGGAACTTATTGGAGTCTGGATTGTACAAGTTTCTATACAGAAGCATCTGTTTTAGGAGCTGCCAAGTTAGAATGCACCTAAAGTAAAGGAGATAGAGTCCCATCTATCAAAACATGAAATAAAAGCATGTGTGTTGGATCCAGCTGAATATTGAATCATTAATGAAGAAGCTCAAGCATGGGATGTCTTCATTAAGAAACCAACTGGACCCACTTAGATTTTTGTCATATTCATAAGTGGAGGATTTTTTTTATGTAATATTTTGTTTATTCCTTTTTTCCTAGTGAGCACACTAGAGGACGAAATTTGTAAACGAAGAGTTTGGGAAGCGCAAAGGGCATGGATAACTAACAATCATTTTGTAAATGTATAAGTAGGGGTAGAATAGAAGAGAGAGGGACTTTTCTAGCTCTCATATGCTAAATGATTTTTGTAAGAAGAACAATTTCTTGTTATAATAAAGAGGACTACAATTTTGTTGGAGAAGGGACTGCCTAAGTTTCAAAAGCATAATGTGTAGATTGCTGAATAAAGAACTATTTCTATTTCAACTTGCTATACAGATTTTTGAGATCGTTCTAACTACTGAACTATTTCTATGTTATGAATGATTTCATTTTCAGGTTATGAATCTTATGCGGTAAATGAGTAATGAATGTTTTAACTTCACAAAGCTATCTCTATGTTATCTTTTCTGCTGCATTTATGTATTCTGAATTTATCATCTATCTGTATAATTCTTTGTGCATAAAATGCAGTAAATTTATCATATGAATAATAACCTTTCTCCCTAGGGATAGGTTAGTTAGAGTAGATTAGATTAGATTAGTTGTTCTTTGCTTTCTGCGATTTAGGAACAAAGGGGATAAGACAGGAGGTAAGAACCTATGCATCACATATTCAGGTATTTGTTCCTTGATCACTTACATTTAATCTAGGCACTTGCATATCATTCATTAAAACATAAAATTACATGAATGGTGGACCAGGACGCAACCGGTAAAACATATTTAAAACTTTAATTTAATTCTATGATAGCTGGGCTGCTAACCAGACGGATTCCCCACACCAAATGATAAACGATCTATTTGGGAATGGTTATTGGGAAGAATCCCTACTGTCAGTACCTAGGATTTTCCAAGCATCAACACATTCACAATTCTTCTTCTACATATAGGCTTTCTCCTTTACATTCATGGCCCAATTCTAACTAACTACTAACTGATTTAACTGACTAATGACCAATATCCACAAAAAATGGTCAACCAGTACAAAAAGTGATAGAAATTAATGAAAAGTAGTCTATCTTTCGCCTATCGTGCTATCTTCGTCTTGCGCGATGTCTTCCGAGCTTGCGCAACATCCACGATGCTGCATAACTTACCTCAACCCCTTGCCAACACCTTATCTGCATAACTTTCCTTTTAATCATGTGTTATCATTATATTCTACCTAATATTACTAATCCATTCTTCCATTTCCTTAAGTAACTTTGACCCATCTGCTATTCGATCTACTGGATTTTCCCAATTGATTGGGTTATTCCACTTTCTACCATACAAGGCTTCAAACAAGCTCATTTTAATAAAAGTGTGATATCTTTCGTTGTAAGAAAAATATACCAAATACAATTAAGTTCCCCATTTATATGGATGAGACATCACATGGATTCTCAACATATCCTCAATAACTTGATTCACCCTTTCAATCTTTCCATCAATCTATAGATGATATACCATACTCAAATTCAGATTTACACCAAATCCTTTAAACAATCCCTTCCAATATGTTGATGTAAACATTGGATCTCTATATGAGACAATGGCCTTGGGTATCCCATGCAATTTTGTCATCTCATTCATATAAATGTCTACTATATGGTCTTCCTTATGTGTTGAGTTGACGGGAATAAAGTGAGAATCCTTCATTAACTTATCCACCACTACCATGATGGAATTGTGTTGCGCCATTTCCTTGGGAAACATAGTGATGTAATCAATGGTTACCACATACCATTTCCACTCTAGTATTGGTAGTCAATATAGAAAACCCGTTGGATGTATGTACTCCATTTTTACCTTCTGACATTCCCTAGATCTAGTTATGCACTCAATAACATATTTCATCTTTCTTGGACAAAGATTTGATTTCTCACTACTATAATTGTCTTTTGGTATCTAAGGTTTCCTACATATGGAACCTTATTCATATCATTCATTAATATTTTCCTTCATTTATAAAAATCAGGAACATAAACTCTATTTTTATGCATAAGAAGTCCATCATATTGTAACATGTAACCTTCATATCTCTGATGTATATTTTCTTTTTGCAATCCTTGTTTTCCTTGAAGCTAATATTAATATGATGTGACAACCTCAATAATTCCAGTTCTTAAA
>LPNX011157006.1:0-12562 GCA_001517045.1 Pseudotsuga menziesii
CACGTGACAAACATTGGTGTATTGATCTGTGATCTGTTTGTGTGAAGCGGCTATTCTTGGTGTTCGGTCCTTTGGGAGTACCCTGTGTACCCTAACATCGATGTGAAGCTCAATACCAATACTAAACAATTTCAATTTATGTCCACCGACAACAATCTCATCACCATGTTTAGAATTGCCTGAAATCCAATTCTATTTTCTCTTCCTTGATACGTATTCAAACATCTTCTTAGATCCTACATGCCTCTAGTACCAAACCTTTAAAAAAACTAAGGTTTAAAGGGGTTGACATTATTTAGAACTTTCCACCCGATATGAAATACCTGAGAAAGGAACATAATTCACTCATTATTTTCCTTGCCTTGATTATATGTATATTAACTTATTTCCTATCATTTCATATCCATGAAAAGTTTCCTACTAGGCTATTCACTTTGTCCCTTGTGACCTTCTATTCTAGTTGAGGAGAAGCATTATGCATTAAGCACAACATTATGGTATTTTTACAATTGAAGTATGTCCCACATGTCTATTTTGGCCTTCTATTTTCTTTCTTTCCTTCAGTGTTATTTAGTTGGGCATTTTAATCCACACAATGAACCCTTATTTTTTAATGTTGTTCGAATGCCGCAAAGTGTGTTTGGTGGTGTGATTTTGAAATGGGGTTTGTTCTTTTACCAATTCAAATCCCTTCAATTTCACCCCAAAAGTAGAAATACCTAACATGCGTGTTTCATTCCTGCTAGCAATAAAATACCTAGGAGATTAATCTCTGCAATCTACAACTATGAAGTGTCTCTAATTATTTTTTTTTTAACAGAAACAGAAAAGGGGGTTGTATTAACAGGCTGTGCACAGCCATTCATTACATATCCGAAGGGAGGTATATAGCCGGGATGGCTCATAAACAACAAACCGAACAGAGTCTATTTCCCAAAACAGAGAACATAAAATTGCTTCTGAACTGCAAACTAAACGAGTTGTAAAAACCCTCACAAATTGACTACATAATAGAGTGCAGAAAAACATCATTCATACAAAATGTTGAAAAGAAACCCCTTGCTAAACTGAGCGAAAGACAGACAAGGAAAATCAGTTGCCTCTAAGCTGACGGGGCAGCTGTACTGATTCCTCTTCCATGGGCTGGGAGGCTGAGGTGTTATTTCCGTTTACCCTGCTCTCCTGGTTCATTGAAACAAGCCTTTGGAGATCGGCTTCAATACGCTCAACTCTGCCCAATAGCTCACGCAGGTTGCTATCCAAATCTTCGGTGCGGGCTCCATTGTCACTGACATCCTGAGAAATCCTGCAAATGGTCTCACTCAACCCCTTTATTTCCTTGGCTGAGTCTCTATTCTCCTTCACCCCTATAGCAGTCAGTTCATAAACCCTTCGAAGGTTCTTCATAAAGTCCTGCAAGCCAGGATTATTCCCCATGTGTGCCATAATACCAGGGTCGGACGGAATTGCCAGGCGAGACAGCCGATATTGCAATGCTTGCTGGTGACCAGACTCACTCTGAGAACCACTTTCCCAGAGAGCAGAAGAATAGCGAAACGGGCAGAGGGCTAGCTGGGAGAGATTTTCGTTGACAGAAGCTTGGGTTAGGGGCTGTGCCGGCCAAGAAGAAACCTGTGGGCTCCCAATTCCTATTGCATCGGCTTCTTGCAGGAGAAAGGGAGAGGCTGTTAACAGGCCCTCAGCTAAGGCTTGAGGCGAAATAATGCTGTAATTCGTCATGGAGACAGAGAAGGAAGAGCCTCGATCGTGCGAGGAAGAGAGACTCTTAATTGAGCGCCGGAGGGGAGTTAAATGCGCATCCATTGAGGGAAGGAAGGCAGTACACGCGGCCAACACAAAGGGCGAGACATGACGGAGAATTAAATGCTGGAGACCGCCAAACCGATGGAGGAGGTGACGGCTGGAAGGGAGGAAGAAGCTAGAAGAAAGGGGCCGGAAAGGGGGAAGGAGGGGGAGGAATAAGGAAGGAAAAGGGAGAGGGGGTAAGGAGGGAGGAGGAGGGATAAGGTGGGAGAAAGAGGAGAGCAAAGAGCTAAGGAAGGATAGAACCAATATCACTATTCGATGATCTTTGAAATGGTGGAGATCTTCTTCGACAAGTTGTCTGTTCTTGATTTGAGGAAGGTTCCTTATGGTCCTTTTCATGGAATAACTTTGAGGATGGGACAGTTGTCATCCTGACTATACTGACCTTGTGGGAGACTAGCTCCGATATTTTCCATCGCATCTGCTTCTTTGTTGATCTGGCGAAGAATGTGGTAAAATTCAACTTGCTGGGATAGGAGAAGTTGAGCCTTTTTATATAATCGACGGCATTTAATGTCTCCTGTAGGATACCCATTAATCATCTTATAAATGACATGTCTTGAGTCGCCGAAAACCAGAACTTTTTGGAGTTTTTTGGTCCAAATGAGTTGTAGACCCTGGAGGAGCGCCAGCCATTCTGCTTCATTATTAGTTCGCGATCCAAGACCCCAAGCGAATCGATGTTCCACTTGTCCTCCGGGATCCACTAGGATCCCCCCCGCACCTGCCACCCCTGAAGTGTCTCTAATTATTATAACCACATCATAATCACAAACTATGTGATATACTATATACTACCAAGGTCAGTATTGAGCATAAAAAATGACCACTAGAGAGGATAAGAGCTTTAGTTCAAGAAGTGACTGTAGGAGACTTGTGCACACTATATATATAGGTGTACTAGACTTGTGCACACTATGCATAGGGTAGAGTTAGTTGTTTTAAAGAAGAACTCATGCTGCATATACTCTATACTCCTTTTAGTATTCATTAATGAAATCTTTGTTCTTCACCTAGTGACTATTGTCACTACTTTTGTATGTGAGACTTTAGTTGTAATTTCCTGCTATACTTTTAGTGGCTTATGGTTGTTGTTTCATATCTATTTCTTCATTAGAATGTGCATTGATTACTATTTTACTTTTAGAACAATTTTCATTGCTTAGATTAGCTAGTTTCTTGTTTTGACTGCATCTTCCTCTCCAGAACCCAAAAGGCAGTGTTTTTTCAACCATGTTAAACTCTGCTATATCGCCTTCTAAAGGTTTTCATGAAGCAGTAGCTAACATTTTCCATGCATTGAGAGAATTCATTGTTGTGGATGACTAGTGATAGTAGACTATAGATACTGCAACTTTGCAATTTCAAGCCTGCACTTCCAGGATTAATGCAATCTCCTCGGTGTTTTCCCTGACCACTTTCAAGATATTATCTGATTATATTTGTATATCTTAGCTACTTTTCCACTTTTGGATGAAGATGCATAATGTGTTTCCTTCACTGTAAGTTGTATATTTGAAATTTCCCAGTCCCATCCACTACCTCATGGTCATCAATTAATGTTCATAAATTCTCTCTCTCTCTCTGCATTAGCCATAGGAGAGACATAATTAATGGATTCATTTCAGTCTCATTCTTTAGGCATCATTATGTGCTATATCAATAACACTGAAATAGAAGACACTTACTAGAAGGATCTCTCTCGTCATTATCAATGGTTATAGCATATAGTGATAAATGGCCACATTGAACAATTCACTGGTAATAATAATAGTTATCTTATTCAAATAAGGAGGCTCCTTAACAATCTAGTTGAAATATTTCTTATTGGATATTGTTAATTTAATTGTTTCTCATTACCACTTTGTTTATGTTGTAGGTCTCTATCACTATATATTCCATCCTTGGTGAAATCACTTGAGGATGGATATGTTAATGGGAAATCACTTTTTGGTGCACCCTATGATTTTCGTTATGGTCATGGAATGAAGTCCTCTTCTGTGGGTGCAAACTATTTAGAAAATTTGAGAAAATTGGTGGAAGATGCTTACACATCAAATGGAAATAAGTAAGTCATTCTTGTTTCACACAACTTAGGAGAACTATGGGTGTTGTATTTCTTAAATTAGCATACTTTTTCATGGCAAGAATTGTATATCAAACACTTTGTTTCCATTGCAGCACCATGGGGAGGATCAGTACAAGAAACGAAGATGTTTGCATCTAGTAAATCTCTTGGGATTCCTCTTGTAAATCCATTACTAGGTAGGGAAGAACAAAGATCTTTGAACATGAATCAATACTCGTGAGATGCTTTTCTATGGTGAAGGTGGTTTTGATCAACAACCTAAAGTTATTGATGGTGATGGTGATGGGACTGTGATCTTGCGCAACTTGTGTGCAATTATATCATATTGGTATGCAACAGAAGGTCTACCTGATGACATTCTATCTGATTCCAAACAGAGGTTAATTTATCCCCAAGTTCTAGGGATTTGTTGATGTAACAAGGGTATAACATTTCCTTGCATATGCTAAATAACTATGAATTTATGATGTCTATTGTTCTAGTCTCTAGATCACATTATTTGAACAACTTGCACAATAAAAATATCGAATTGAAACTTGCAGGATGAGAGAGTCGACGATGATGAAGGGCTGAAGGGTTGCACATCAAGAACATTCACTTGGGAACATTATCCCACTCCGTGATGCAGGAACAAGAGGCATGCAGCGGCAGGGGAATACAAGGTGTGATTGCAAATTTTCAAACTCAATTCGATGTTCAACCCCTCAGCCATGCATGTACTACAAGTTGAATATCAAAGAATATGAAGGACATATTAGGATGAAGATCCTGTGAGGGTGTGAGGGTGTCGACGGCGGTGGGGTCCTGTAGGGGTGCCATCCGATCTGGCCAGAGTTGGAGCAAATGGCGGGGGGTTAGCAAAACAGATTCAGGCATATCTCGACGACATGCGGTAGGGCTCAATGAAAATGGTCGAGAGATTATCCCACTCCCATTAAGAGTAGCTAGGTGTTGTAAAGCTAAGTAACAACTAACATTGCATAGCATGGCCTTCCCATAAAAAAGAAATCAAAATGCAAATGATGTTTTCTTCAACAAAAATTATTAAATCTTAGATATGTCAAGCACAAGATCAAATATCTTATGTGTCAATTGTTTTTAATATGTGATAAATTTAAGATTAAAAAAATTACACTTCAAAAAATTGAATCCTTATGGGTGTTCGATAAATCTAAATTTAAGATAATTATATATTGGTTATTAACACTTTTAATACATTAAGTTATTTAAAATAAAATATAATGAAATCCTGTTGGTAATTAATAATTTAATTAATACATTATGTTGGTAATGACATCCTATGGAAGGAACCAAGAACCTCAATCTCTTGATAATCAACCTTAGATTCTTCCATGGGACACTAATGTAGATGTTTTATATTCAATTGGAGTAAACATGTAGAGAAACTCTCATGATACTCTTAGACACCAACCTGAACTATTTGCACTCAATCATATCACGATGCCTCCTTGTTCTTTTATTTCTATAGCTAGTATGTCCTTATGTTATCCTTATGAAGTATTTACAGTGCCTCTAGGACATTTCCACAAATAGGTAGCTAGAAATTTATGACTATTTCTACAACTAGCATGTCCTTATGTTATCCTTTGGAGGTCTTTCCAATGCCTAGGACATTTCCACAACTATATAACTTGTAACTTCTGACTATTACTACAACTAGCATGTCCTTATGTTATCCTTTTGAGGTCATGTCACTGCCCGCGACATTTCCACAAATAGATAGTTTACAATTTTTGACTTAGCATTCCACCCAAAGCTCAAAGCCCATTATAACCTCCATAATCAATGAAGCTCTAGCATGGATTTGGTTTCTTGCAACTTGATTGGTGAGATTCCATATCTCAATTGTACATTCAGTGAAGAATGCAAGGGAGGCCCACCACTTTAGGAATTTGAAAATCGTTTCCCAATCATGGTGTTTGAATAAACACCTAATTTTTGTATTTAAATTATGATTCATTATTAATCGATTTTAGCAATGTGTAAATCATGTTAACTATCAAATTAAAAAATGATTCAAGTATTATTATACTTATATGTAATTATGATACGACTGATTAATATATTTCATTTATTTAAAATTATTTTTAAAATTATGGTATGGTATTGTAAGTATTGCTATACATTTTTTGTTGTGACTATGACAAAGTTAACTAAATTTGATTTTTTAAGAATTTAATTAGATTGATATTTTATATTTTATGATATCTTTTTACAATTTACCCTATTGTTTTCACATAAAAGTTTATTAATTTTAAGCTTTTATTAAATTTTTAGATTTACATTTTATGATATCATAAATAATTAATAATTCTAGTGTATTGCTAAAATTGACAATATTATTAAACTTGCTTATTAAATCTATTCAATTTAGCTATATTTATTGTTATGTACATGCATAAATTCACAAACATTGATTTATAACATGATAATTTATTTTAAAAAATAGTGACAACGCAAATGATGAAATTTAATTTGGATAAAAAAAATCAATTACAATCACTCCTTAGCACTCACTTTACCATATACTTTCAATAAGGAACTTTTACACTATAAATAATAAAGTATAAAGTATAATAGTTGTTTTTATTAGAAATAATAAAAATAAATTCATAAGAAGTTTATTAAAAAAACAAAATATATGCATTAATTGAAAAAGGTGATTTACTAAAATGATAATCTAATTTGATTTAAAAAATAATTATAGGAGCTCTTACCACTAACCTTTTGGACATGTATTTATAAATCTAGAAACTTTGAAATGAGAACGTAATTTTCATTTTAAAAAAGTCTCACACCCAGTTCACAAAAAATAAATAGAGAATTAGGCAATGCAGTTGTGGGGTACAATGTTAAGAAAAAAGAAATCTATTTCCATCCCATTACTTTTTGGTTGGAATTGGCAATAACTAGTTGGAATAAAACATGTTTACAACTTTTGGTTTTTCACTTTACCAATCTACCACATTTGATTTAGAAATACTCATTGAATCCCATTTTTTAGGTTCCCATTATCCATATATGATTCAGGTTGACTCAACATTACACAAGGGTCATATTGGCAATACGTATACTCATCATTAAACTAAGCACAAGTTGCTAAAATTACAATATTTTGATGACCATATTTAGGCCCTTCCCGTTATCATTTCATCCCCCCCCCCCCAGCTTGTTGCACCTCCATCTTCTCCTTCCACCTTTTAATATAATGTTGGCCCACCAAAAGCAACGGATGCTAGTCTTGTTTACCCAAATTTACCAACTCATTATCCTTTTATTTTTTTGTAAGTAGCAAAAAATTATATTAAAATTAAAAAAATAGTACATGCAAAGTTTTTGTGACACGTGTCAAGAACTTGCCAACAAAGATATAAAATATTACTACACCTTTCTGAAACTTTCCCTTAGAGAGGGAAACCAATTTGCCTCTGTCAAAACTTATCAGAGTTGTTTGGTAAACTACCAAAGCTAACAGAAAGTAAAAAAACACAAAATATTTTGGAAAATCCTGAGACTTTACAGCTTTCGCCATGGTTCTTCGACAATGGGACATGACTTGAAGTAGTTGTCGCCATCACTAGAGAGAGCAAGTATAGGGTCCTGGTGCCGCTCCACTATAGGGAGAGGTGTTGACATCTGTTGCGACTGGTTGTCAGTCTGCACATGTCATTCATCATTTCACCCCCTTGACACTACGTCAGGTGAAGCTTTTGCCACACATCCAATGTGCTTGGTGTCATCGCTCTGATGAATTTCTTTGGTAGAGCCCCACCAGTTAAAACTTGGAGAGGTCGAGGAGGTTTCTTGAGTTGTGGATGTATTAGGATTACTACAAGTCGGAGGTAAGGGAGCATGCTCATGTTCCTAGAGTAGCTAGGAGAGGACATTCTTCATTCGCCAGTAGTGGGAGAGTATCTTCCGTAGAAGTTGTGTAGATCGATTATGAAACAACTTCGGTTTCCCAGTCATCCACTGCTCTGCACACACTTAGGGGAATATGGGCTCCTTACCCCACAAAAATGGAATCATAGAACCTTGCTCAGCTTCTTACTCCCTTGGAGTTGATCCCTCTACGAGGAGTGGCCCTGGGTTTGAGCGACATTATCAATGGGTGAATTCTCTAGCTGGTATTCTGTTCTCCTTGTTTTTCTCCAGAGATGGAAATCCAAAAAGTGATGAAGAGGCCAGAAAACCTGTGTGATATAGTCTACTTCCCGAGAAAAATCTGTGCAAATCCATTGAGTAGGGTCACCAGGTAGATGATCCAAATGTTAGCAACCATTAAATTCATTTGATGCATTGAGAGAGCCATCAAAACCAAAATCTGTATGAGGTGACCGTAGTACAGGGTTCAGTGCTATGCAGGCTGGGTTTCCTTCGTTGGAGGGAGGCTTGCATAAGTACCCAAGAGGTGGTGACAACTGGAGAGGATGGAAATTAATGAAGAGTCCCTCCTCCATCCATGTTTAGATTCCTCGAGGAACTTGCATCCAGGGATCTAATTATCCCCTTACTATATAGAAACAGAAGGGGTTTTATTTCCTTTAAGTTCGTTTGGAATGTCGTCCAAGTCTTTTTTCTTGGCAACCAATTCTAGAATTTTCCCACCATACACGTTTATCCTTCTAGGTGATGAAATCATACCTTAATAATCCTCATTACTATGAAATTTGATTATGGTTCTCAAACATATTGTTAGTTACTCAATATATTTAATATAATTAACGTTTTTTCAAGGAATGTATTTTTTTTTCCTTTTTGAGGAAAATGAGTAGTCATAAAACTAGTTCATCTTCATCTCTGTCTCAAATTCAACCAAAACCATCTTAAATTCAACTGTAGTTGACTGGAAGTGGAACACATAATTCATGGGAATGTCCTTGGTTGATTTCACATGAACTAACAACACACATTAATTTGTGTTAAGTTCTTATGTTAAACCGAATGTTAGGGCACCAAATAATATCGAAGGATCACCAACTTGTGCAAACCCAATGAACACTCAATATGTCTCTCGAGGGAGGAGAGAGATTGATATGTTGGTAATGACACCCTATGGAAGGAACCAAGAACCTCAATCTCTTGGTCATCAGCTTCAACTTCTTCCATTAAATGGTAATGCATGTGTTTTATCTTCAATTGGAGTAAACATCCTAGGAATATATCGTGATACTCTTAAACAAGATATATCATCAACATCACCTGTCATTACCACAAAACATGGCTTCAATCCTAGCTTTCAAACCACAAATTATAGTTTTGGAACGGGTAATTTTAATATCTCTAGAATTCCCGTCCACAACTTTCAAGGCCTCTAGCCTAAACTATTTGCACCCCATCATATCACTATGCCTCCTCTTCGTTCTATTTCTGCATCTATCATGTCCTTATGTTATCCTTCAAAGGTCGTGTCCTTATGTATTAATCCTTCGTAGGTCTTGTCAGTGACCAAGACATTTCCACAAATAGATAGCTTGTGATTTCCAACTATTTCTACAACTAGCATGTCCTTATGTTTTTCTTCAGAGTGCCTGAGACATTTCCACAAAAATATAGCTTATGATTTCCGACTATTTATACAGATAGCATGTCCTTCCGAGGTATTCCCACTACCGATGACATTTCCACAAATTGATAGCTTATAATTTTCGAATTAGCATTCCTCCCAAAAATCAAAACCCTTAATAAACTCCACAACCAATGAAGACTTGAGCATGGCAGTGGTTTTTGGTAACCTCATTGGTGGCAATCCATATTTCAATTGTATTTTTGGAGAAGAATGCAAAGGAGACCCACTACTTGATGATTTTGAAAAACTTTTTCCATCCTTTATCTTTTGCATTTAAATTATGATGTATTGATTTTTTTAATGAATTTTAACAATGTATAAAACATGTGAACTATATAATTCAAAAAACGATTTAAGTGTTATTATTGCGCCGAGAGGCGCTCTACAGCCCAGTATGGGGGAGATCTTGTAACGTGATGTAACGTTACTAACATGTCGGCAAAAAATAATGAGTGAAAGTGAATATTATGGGAGAGATCTTGTAACGTGATGTAACGTTACTAACATGTCGGAAAAAAATAATAGTGAAAGTGAATATTATGGGAGAGATCTTGTAACGTGATGTAACGTTACTAACGTATGTAACATGTCGGCCAAAAATAATTGTGATAGTGAATATTATGGGAGAGATTTTGTAACACAAAATAAAAAATAATATCACTTTCGTAACTTTATTTTTATTAATAAAAAATAAATTTTCTAATAGGCCAAAATAAATGTTGGCCCCAAAAACAATCTAATATGGGGGAGATGTGGTAATCTTCCTACCTAACAAAACAATAAAAAAGTAAAAATTTAATTATTCGTAAAAAAAATGTGTGCATCAAAAAAACACAAAATTGAATTATCAGCAAAAAAATGTTGGCCTTGCACATGGTTTTAAAACCATGTGCAAGGCATTCTAAATAGCCCATGGTTTAGGAGGCTTTGAACCATGTGAAAGGCCTTTTAAACAACCCATGGTATTATTGTACATGGTTTAGGAGGGCCTTGCAAATGGTTTTAAGACTATGTGCAAGGCCTCCTAAACAACCCATGATTGTAGGAGGGCCTTGCATATGGTTTTAAAACCATGTGTGGGGAAATGATGCAATGTTTGTTCCTATCAAAATAAAAAATATTATATGTCGGCCATAAATAATATTAAAGATTAATAATAATAAAATTATATGTGGACCTTAAATAAAAAGATGTGTCTTTTGGTTTGAATAAAATCAATGGATACCTAAGAAGAGGTTAGAGATTTGATCCATCTCGGCGCTTGATAGAGCCTAGGATTTGGATCTACGCTGATATAATTATGTCAAGGTTGATAATATGCTTCTTTTATTTTTTTACTTCTTTTAATTTTATATTTTATAACACTTGTAATTTCTAGTATACATTTTTTTATATAACTATAACAAAATTAATTAAATTTGATCTTTTATGAATTTAATTAGATTTAAATTTTATATTTTATGATATATTTTTATAACTTATTATACTTCTTGCTTAATTAATTTTAAATTTTTATCATGTTTTTAATTTACATTTTATAATATTTAATATTTTTTTAATTATTCTTAAATTTTATGAATTTATTTATATTTAATATTTTTATTTTATGATATCATAAATTAATTAATAATTTTATTGTATTGCTAAAAATAGCACAATATTATTATGTTGTCTATTACATCAATTTAATTTACTTACCTCAATTATTATAATTGCAAAACACATGCATAAATTCACAAGCGTCGTTATATAATATGAGAATTTATTAAAAAAACATAGTGACAAAACAAATGTTTGCATTTAATTTTGATAAAAAAACAAATAATTACAACAATTCATTATCATTTGGAGAGACACACATTCAGTAAGTAACTCTTACACCAGTTTCATGGAAATAAAATATAATAGTTATTTTTATTAGAAATGTTAAAAATAAATTAATAAGGATTTTATTAATAAGAACAAAATATATGCATAAATCTACGAAGGTGCTTTATCAAAACGATCTATTTTTTATTAAAAAAAATAATTATAGTCATCTTTGACCACTCACAATTTTTATAAATACATTCAACATAAAATTCATACACCCAGTTTAGAAAAAAAGAAGCAAAGAATGAGGCGAGGGAGAAAACTAGTTGGCATAAAACATGTTTACAAATTTTGATTTTAATTTTACCAATCTACCACATTTGATCTAGAATACTCATTGAATCACAGTTTTCAGGTGTCCATTATCCATCTATGATTTAGATTGACTAAACATGATGCAAGGGTCACACTAGAAATAAGTATAATCATCATTAAATGAGCACAAGTTGCCAAAATTACAGTATTTGGGTCATCATATTTAGTCCCTTCTCCTTATCGCTCCATTACCCTCCCCTCACCTTGTTGCACCTCCATTTTGTCATTCCACATATTAAATACAATGTTGTGCTACCCAAAGAAAATGATGTTAGTCACGTTTACCCAAATTTACCAACTCAATATCCCTTTATTAGATAGAAAAAGAAGGGGTCCTATTTCCTTAAGTTCATTTGGAATGTTGGCCAATTCTTTTTTCTTGGAAACCAATTCTAGAATTTCCCACATGCATGTTTAACCATCTTATTGAATTTTTTTTGTTTTCATGAAAATGAGCCTCCACAACACCGGTTCCTGGGGATCCTCATCTCAAATTCAACCATAACCATCTCAAATTCAACCATAGTTTACTTAGCCATCTCAAATTCAGCCACATCTTACTGAAAGTGCATTACATAATTCATGGGAACATCCTTTGATGATTCAATCTCATTTGACAAGAATTCAATACCAATAAGGAATCTATAATCAAATCCCATCACTATCGGGGCGAAATCTAGGTCACAAGCAAAGCATTTCATATGGATCCACAACATGCATGAATGCTTAAGGTTCTTATGTAAAATGAGATGTATGCATGCCCAATAATTTCCAATGTTTGCCATCTTATGAAAACAACATGAACACACCATATGTCTCTTAGGGGTAGAGCGAGCTTGATATGTTGGTAATGAACCAAGAACATGAAT
>LPNX011157013.1:8017-18233 GCA_001517045.1 Pseudotsuga menziesii
GCCGTTTTTCCTCACGCAGAGCCTCCATTGTCTGTTCTTTTCCTTGCTGGGTCGGATTGTTTACCCACACACAGGTATTCTTCTGTTTGGGGTGCACATAGTGAGCTGAGAGCCGTGCTCTTGCATCCACGACTGACTGTGAAGGGACATTCACGTTTTTTGCTGTCTCACAGATTAATTGGGTCGTTTTCCCTGGTGTAAGTTATGCTCACTGGTATATTTCGGGGCTGTAGTCTTCCCCATGTTGTGAATGTATTTGCTGTTACGTTTGGGGGCCATTGTAAATTCGAGTGAGAGTCATGTTGGCCACGATAGGGCCAAGAATGACTCAGGAATTCGTTTTTTCCTGTTTAAGCTATGACAGTTGATTGGTTGCCTGAGTGCAATGGATAGTCTACGGACTGTGCTGGCTTGGCTTGGTTGTTGAAAGCCTGTGAAACCCAGCTATGTTGATTTGTTGTTTATGTCCCCTTGGCTATGTATAAGCCTGCAATTGACCCTTATTCCTGAGGAATCATGCCCAGCTCGGGGGTGGCAGCGTTGCTGAGAGACTGATGAGCACGCTGGCCTATGGTTGGGTGGAACGTTGCAGCAACGTAGCTGGTTGCGAGTGGATTCTTCATTGAAAGATAAGTACTGCTAGTTACTTCACCTCTGCAATTTATATACTGTATTATGTGAAATGATGAACATGCTCAGTGCTGGAAATGGTGTTTGTGTTGCTTCCGCTGTATGATTGAAGGATTCAGGCATTTGGGTATGCTTAGGCTTCTTAGTATGCATCCTGTAAGCTTTTAATTTCAGCATTTGATTTTCCGTCAATGTTCATGGGGCTGTTTTCCCGGCGGTGTTTGTGTGTTCGTCGCGTCCTCTTTGCCGGTTGAGGGATGGGGACGTGACAGTGATCCCATCAGAAGACTGTCTCATCATAAAGAGAGACCTGTCTAAAACTACCACATCTACCGAGCGTCAACAGGAGCTAAACAACAATCCAAAAGAGTTCTCTCTAACAATACAAAATCAGGTATATGAGAGAAAGCAATCTCTAATTCAATCTCAGAAAAGCTGAAATGTATCCTGAGTAACCAAATGGTTCTCAAAAAATTCCTTGTAACTACAAATGCCCTGTGGAAGATAGAGCGAAGTTTTAGAGAGGCGGTCAGCCAACTGATTGTGCTCTCGGTAGATGTGGGAGAATGATAGGTTTTGAAAGTTGACCAAGAGATTTTTAGTCTCCCTACACCAATGTATGAGCTCTGGTGGGGAGATCGCAGTCGTTCCTCGAGCCCAGCTGATGATTACAAGTGAATCACCAAAGACATGGGCAAGAGGGATGCCCATCATTTGGGAGGTGAGGAGAAGGGCCCACAAACTGAGCAATTCAACCTTCGTGTTAGTGCCATATCCAACCCCCAGCAAGAACTCAAAGTGATGTGACTCATTTATAAAAATATAGTAGCCTGCACCAGCAATCATACAATTGGAGGCACCATCCATAAAACCACAAGGATAGATCATAACCGGGGCCCTGCCAATTTTCCTTTCACGACGCTTCTTCGTAACAGCACCAAAAGAAAAGGCTTTGACAGTAGAAATAACTTGCTGGATCAAACTAAAAACAGTCCTTTTTTCTCCTTCAAATATGGTCCGGTTGCGAGCTTTCCAAAAAATCCACATCATGTGAAGAGGAAGGGAAAGCAGATACGAGTTTCTTGGCAGGTTTGTAATCCAGTTACTGATCATTTCAACAATCGAAACTGTTGGAGAAAATGCATTGATGTTAAGGAGATCGCACACATGTACAGCAACTGTTCTCCATACACAACAAATTACAAATCAATGTTACACTGTCTCCTCATTCGAACAGCATAGAACGCAGATCCCAGGGCCTTGTACACCTCTTTTCTGTAGATTCTCCCACGTGAGGATCCTATTCCGGATGGTGAGCCATATGAAACAAGAAATTTTGCTGGGTATATTTCTATTCCAAATAAAGGAATCATCAAGAGTTACAACCGATGGAGAATAAGAACCAACAATATAGTCATATGCAGCTTTGGCAGAAAGAGAACCCTGACATTTATTATAAGACCATAACAGAGTATCAGGGTTGTCAGTAAGGCAGATGCCAGCTCCCTGAAGTTCCTTTATAAAAACATCCCAAATATTATGGTAAGAGCCCCCAAGATCTAAGTCATCTACAGTTAACCAGTAACTCTTCGCTGGAAGAACAGTGTTCCGAGCCTAAGAAAGCGTGCATACATTCAGATCTTCCAAATAAGTTCTCAAATCCTTTGGCAGATTGAGCGAGGACTGAATACCAACAATTGGGTCTATTCCGAGGAGGATATTTTTTCCATCTCCCACCTGCCAAGTCAAACAGGAGCCCAACCAAGGTAGGATATACACAAAACCTCTCCAGAAGATAGAGGCACAGCGGGAATTGAAATGCTTATTTCTAAGCCAATCTATAACCGGAGTACATTTCAAATATTTAGTGTGAATGACATGAGACCACAGACCATCAGAATGTAGTATTCTCCAAATATTTCTGAGGCGTAAAGAAATGTTGAACCAGAGGAGATTTTTAATACCCCAGCCTCCAGATTTTTTAGGCCATGAGAGGTCATTCCATCAAACCAAATGGTACTTTCTGTTGTTAACTGAGGAGCCCCAAAGAAAGTTGAACATAATACTTCTGAGCTTCTGAAGGATGGTGGCTGGGAGAGGAGCGAGACTCATCCAATATACCGGTATGCTAGATAAGACAGAGTTTACAAGAACCAATCTGCCCCCAAGGGAGAGGTACTGGAAAGTCCAGTGGCTGATCCTTTTTTCCAAATTTTGGATAATCCATAGCCAGTCATTGACCCGATACCCAAGAGGTTTTAAAAATAAACCTAGATAAGTGAAACCCGAGTGGAGAGGCTTCAATCTGTAAGGAATAGCACCAGCTAGGGAAATCAAGCAAGCTTCATCAAGATTGCAGTGAAGAAAGCAAGAATTATCAACATTAATCACCATACCTGATGCTTTACAGAAAAGTCTCAAGTATCACCTCAAATGATGCCCAATCAAGGAGGGTACCAGAGCCCATCAAGATCGCATCATCAACAAAGAGAAGGTGTGAAAGTGCAAGAGAGGGCGAGATATGAATGCCTCTGATCCGACCATTGGACCTAACATCCCGGATAAGCAGACTAAGGCCCTCTATGACAAGGATGAAGAGGAGGGGGGATAAGGGCCAGCCCTGGCGAATACCACGAGAAGCAGGGAAGAAAGATGAGGGAGTTCCATTGACCAAAACCGCAAAATTGACAGTAGAGAGGCATCCCATAATCCAGTTCACAGTGAGAAGAGGAACTCCTATTTGTATTAGTATCAGTCTGACATATGTCCAGTCCACCCGGTCAAAGGCCTTTGAAAGGTCAAGATTAAGAACAAAAGCATAAAGATTCTTTGACTTTACTGAATGAAGTACCTCTTGAATAATACCAATATGCTCAGAGATTTGGCGATCTTTAAGGAAGCCAAATTGCTCTTGTGAGATGCCCAAGTCAAGGAAGGGCTTGAGTCTCCCAGCAATAACTTTAGCAATGAGTTTGTAAAGAAGATTGCACAGGGATATGGGTCTAAAATCGGAAAAAGACTGGGGTTTGTCCTTTTTGGGGATAAGATCCAGGAAAGTCGAGTTAAGGGAAGGGGGAACATAACCAGTGAACCTTGTTAGGTCAATAGCCTTAAGAAGAGTAGGGCCCAAGAGATCAAAGAAATGCAAATAGAATTCAATGGGCCAACTGTCCAGACCTGGGCTACGGTCTTTTTTAAAGGCTTTAAGAGAGTGCTCAACTTCCAGAATACTCACAGGCCGAGAGAGGAGAGATGAGTGTTCATCAGGGATAAGCCGAGGAAAGAGAGAGATGACTTTAAGTTGATGTTCAAGACTAGCAGAACCATCATCTTTGAAAATGGCAGCGAAGTGAGTCTGTCCTAGAGCCTTGAGAGATACCTCATCCTCAATCAGATTGCCATCTGGGCCTTCAAGAGACCAGATCAAATTTTGTATCCTTCTCCCTGATGCAACAGCATAGAAAAACTTAGTATTCGCATCTCCTTGATGAGCCCATTTGATTCTGCTTTTTAATTGCCAGGTGAGTTGGAAGTGTTCCAAAATCCTCCTCCTTTTAGTATTCAAGTGAGACAAATGAGCCATTTGGTCATTAGTGAGAATGCCCTTGGAAGGGCCAGCCAAAATGGATTCAATGGCAACTTCCAAGTTAGAAGATTCAGAATCCATTCTAATCGATTTGTCCTTTGTCCACTTTTTGGTAGCAGCTTTAAGCCTTCGAAGAGTGAGACACAGGTCTTCGATTTCACCAATAGCATCAGCATTGAAAGAGGAGGACCATCCTTGCTTAAACCATTCGATGAAATCCAGGTCCTCCAGCCATGATCGATTGAATTTGAAGGGATAATCATAGGAACCTTTCTTTTTTTCCCACTCGAAGCAAATAGGAAAATGATCTGAGAGGTCCACACATTTGATCCAAGTCTTGTAAACCCCCAAAGAGGGTAGCAGAGCACTGGAAAAAAGAAATCTGTCTAAACGCTTACTGATACCCTCTCTGCCAGCTCTACCATTGCGCCAAGTAGGTCCAAAATTTAGTGGGGCCACATCCACTAGTCAAACAGACTCAAAAAGGGTGAGAAAGTGGTTGGAAAGAGGGTCCAAAGAGGCCTTAGTTCCCCAGATTTCTGAATATCTAAGGGTGAGGTTGAGGTCCCCCCCAATCACAAGATGAGATAAATTGAGTAAGCCACCTCTAAGGGCTTTATCCCAAAAAATTTCACAATCCCTATAAGGGCCATAAACATTAAGAATGTGAAGAGGGTCAGGCATTCCCTGAATAAAGGCCTAAATAAGAATGCCCACACAAGTATGAAAAGCCTTACATTTAGCCTTTGTCGGATTCCAAGCAGAGAGGAGGCCTCCAGATAGACCACGAGCACTGATAGCACAAAATTCCCAGGAGGGGAGTAATTTCGAAAAAGCATAAAGAGCAGGGGAGTCACTACACATCATCTATTGCAAAATGATGAAATCAGGATTGAGAGATCTGAAGAGAGCACGGAGGCTTAGGGATTTGGTCTTGCCTCCTAGACCTCGAGCATTGAGAGAGAGGATTAACATCAGGGAACCTCCCTAGGGGGTGACATTGAGTCTAAGACCCTTGGAAGAAAAGCCTCTGGCTGCATCCTTGATGCGGATAGAAAGAGGAATGTAAGGAGGAGAAGCAGAGGAAAGGTCTGCCTTAAAGTCCCGTTTCCCTTTCGGGGGTTTCCTGACGGTCACATTTGCAAACCTAATGGAGTTAATGTGAAAGGTGGAGGGAGAGGAGGGGGTAGAGGCAATGAACACAGAAAGTGATTTTTTAAGGGATGGATCAGAGAAGGAGAGAGAGTAGGTAGGACTGCAAGGGCAAGGAGCCTGACTAGTTGGACGAGCAACAGGTAGGAGAGGGGGAAAGTCCACAGACGAGTCTAAGACAAAACCTGAGTTCGAAGAGTGAGGCAAGGGAGGAGTATGAGAGATAACCGGGCTTTGAGGAGAAGTGGTAGCCTCAGTAACAAAAAGGGGAGTGTCATGGTGAGGAGGAGAGATCGAATCGGAAGGAGGAAATAGAGGAAGCTGGGGGGACAAGACCTTTGAGGGGGGAGGAGGGCCAGATTGCCTGTGTGACAGGATTAAATTTTCTACAGCTTCAAAAAAAGAATCAGGAACATGATCAGTTGTCTGAGAGGACACCAAAGATGGGCCTGGTAGAGGGAGAAGACCATTTGCAGGGGAGGCAGGAGGAGAGTGCACTCCAAGTACCTCGGTGTCTGAGGAGATTTCATCAGAGAGCCTAAGAGGACAAGAGTTTCGTAAATGCCCAATAGACCGACAGCTGCTGCATCTAAAAGGCACATGCAAGTAGTCTAAATTTTGAATCAATAGTCGCTCATTACATAGAACCTCCACTTCTGCTGGAAGCCCCCTAGAGATATCCAGCTCAACAAGTATTTTTGCTACTCTCTTATCAAAAACCAGATGAAAATCATCCTTTACCGATATAAACCTACCAATAGTGTTCCCAATACCTTCAAGGATCTTCCTGCTCCACAGGGGGAAGGGGAGGTGGGGTAATAGGACCCATAAGTGACGCTTGGAAATCCTCTCTCTAAGAGGATCAAAGTTGGAATGCCAACGCCCGAGCACCAATGAGAATCTACCAATGCGCCAAACTCCTTCTAAAGCCCGAGTGCAATGATCAGGGTCCAAGAAAACAAACACGATCCAGCCATTTGACAGAAGGCTAATGGTCAGAATGTAATAAAAAAGAGGCTTCCAGTGATCAAAGGCCCATTCAACCCAAGAAGCCTTAGTCATTCGGCAGTACTCCAATCGACCAACCAGAGCACGGGAACAGACGGATGTAACACGCTCCATGAAGATTCCATGTCCTAAGACATACCTGAAGATGTCATGTCCTAAGACATACCAATAACAAAGAAAACTCATTAAAATATAAGATAAAAAAGAATACATTAACATAAAATGAAACTAAAACTCTAAATTTAACAAAAATATGTTGGACAACATATACTAACAAATCACATTCACAAGACCAACTTTTTTTGATAGTGCAATCTCAACATAAATCATGTACAATTGTTTGCACAATTGGAAAAAAAATTCTCCTCTCCATTCAACGACATGGCCATGTCATTGCCTCAATTACTTCTCACTCCCACCTTAAAATCAAACCGGCGCCCTGTGTTCAAATTTAAAATCTATTTGCAGGGGCCAACACCCTGCGTTCAAATTTAAAATCTTTTTGCAAGGCGTTGATTTGAAGGGGTCGATGCCCTGCATTCAAATTTAAAATCTATTTGCAGGTCCCAAGTATGGACATTGAAACAACTATCAACAGTACCATGATGTCATCCCACTATAGATGCCTTCCGACACTTTCTTCTCCATCACAGGAACCTGCAGCTCCAGTGGAAGTTCCAACATTGATTATGATTCCTCGGATGGCAAACCTACTCAATACCGATAGCTTTATGCAGGGTTTTTGCTTGAAAATTCAAGAGGGAAGTCTATTATGGAACCAGGGTCCTCCTCTACCATTGAATCCAATTCTATAATAGGATGCAATTGTCCTCCAAATATCCTTCCATTATTGGGTTTAGAAAGAGGAGGCACCAATAAAAAACTATGGAATTCCAGCTATGGAGATGAATATGGAGGTGGTAGGCGAAATCATGCCAAACCTTGAGTAGGGGTTCTTTTTGGGGCGTCCAGAGGCTCATTTTTCTACATCAGAGGGTTTTGCATACGATTTTGTGTACACAGTTGACGATGCCAATTCAAAAGATGAGGTTATGGTGGTTTTATCAATGGGCAATGCAGCAGAGAGGACGAAAAGAGACAAAGGAAATATTGGAAGCAAGGGGAAAAGTGGCATGGAAACTCAATTAGTTCATGTAAATGATACAAATGTGACTTCAAGATGTTTAGTTTGTATGGAACCATGGACCTCAATTGGAAATAAGTATTTTATTTTTATTTATTTTTGAGACAATTTAATGTAACCCGAATTGCATTAAATGCATACATTCATATATAAATCCAGGGTTTGTTTTTAGTATTCATCATTAACCCTGATGCTATTAGAATTCAGATAAAAAAATAAAAAAAATAAAAATAAAATAAAAAAATCACTCTCTACAACAATTCTACACCCCAACTCATATAATGGTATAAAATCAAAAATCCAATAGCAAACTCAAATCAATAATCACTCATCCTAAGTTGAGTACGTGGATTTTATGATTCTTGATTTGTTATTGCGTCTAATGAATTTAGCTCTAGAATTTTGTGGCAAGTTTTACCACATTTTTGAGTTTCGACAAGGTTACCTAAACAAAAAAGGAATAGATCTACTTCTCCCCTTCTTCTTGTCTTGCTAGATTTCTTATTCAATCAGCATTGAAAAAAAATTGTTTTATATTCTACACAAAACGTAGGTTGGTTGACAAAACCCTTGAAAGGCAAAGAACCACATAGATAAAGTTATGGAGTTGAGGTATATGTTTGAGGTCGGATAGTTTTCTAGATGGGGTTGTGAGAGGGATTGACGAGAGATTGGATTGTGGATCACCAGTTCAAGGAATAAGCGAGGATACAAGGGTGCATGGAGATAGCATTGTGACAGAACTAGACGACCATGGAATCAATGAGGGATTGACCCTAGGGGCACAACTTGACAGTTTTGAGGGAAACAACTTAGATTTTGAAGAATACAACAAGACACGCAAACACATGGTCACTTGAGATTTCTTTTTTTAGAACATACATAAGAATTTGAAGGATCTAGCACGAGTGTACAACATTTTGACAATATATATGATGATAGCAATAATGCAAGTTACAAAATTATCATGGAGGACGAGGAAAAAGAAACTAAAAACAACATAGATTTGAAATCTAGTGAGGAAGAGAATGAAATCTAGTGAGGAAGAGAATGAAATCGATAACAGTGATATGGATTATTAAGCTAGTATGTTAGAATAAATGTTAAAGATGCTTAGTGCCAAACAAGGGGCTAATAGCATGTATCGAAATATTGCTACAAAAGAAGCAGATGGCACTAACCCTTACACAAAATGACAACCTAACATGGGATTTTAATCCATTAATCATTGTCGAATACATGACGATGACTTGAATTTCATTGTCATCATCATCATCATTGTCATCTAGGTCATCATTATCAATGTCACTATCATCATTGTCATCATTGTCATCATCATCATCATCATCATCATCATCATGGTGAATACGATGGAAATTATGATGAAGTGATTATATGATGATGGTGACAATCCTAATCATCCTCCTCCTCATCATCATGTCATCATTGTCTTAGTCATCGTTGTCATCATCAACATCATATAATGATATTATTATCAATATTTCCATCATCACCATCATCATCAGTCGTCATTGGTGTCATGATCATTGCCATCATCATCATTTTCATCGTCATCATTATCATTGTCATCTTCATCGTCATCATCATTATCATTGTCATGATCATCATCGTCGTCCTCATCATGATGATCATCATTGCCATTCATGCCATTGTTTTTGTCATCATTATCATCATTGTCGTTGTCATTGTCATCATAATCGTATAATCACATCATCATTATTGACACCATTGTTTTCATCGTCATTGTAATCGTCATCACCATCGTTTTCATCATCATTGTAATCGTTATCATTATCACCATAATTGTCATCATCATTCACGTCATTGTCATTGTCATTGTCATCATCATTCTCCATGAAATTACTAACATTTTGATCTTCATCTTGGAATTAATAGCGACAAAACTTCAAACTATGTGTCAAACTAGGCAAATTTACCACCTAGAGTAGCATCCCAAATCAATTACATTTCCCTTTTCCTTATATTAGGCTATCTAGGATATTATGTCATAAAAATAATTACAAAATGAAAATGTGTTAGATGGATCATTTTATTACCGAAAGATCAAACGAGGTACCCACATCATTAATAAATTATTCCAATGAAATCACTATGATTAAAAAGTCAACATGAAGAGAACTTTTACCTTTTTACTTGTTACATGTTTCTTTAATGAAAAGACTAAATAAGGATCTTCAATGTGATAATAAGACTTCTCTTTCTTCTTCTTCTTCTTCTTATTATTATTATAATGGTGGAAATAAGACTTGCAATTATTATTATTAATAATATTGTAAGCATCTCACACATAACAATAGCATGATAAAGACAACCCACATGTCATGACAATGTTAATATGAAAATGAGTTAATAACTAAACAAACTCAACCTTTTTCCAATAAAACGTATTCTCCAAATTTGATAGGAATTTTTTTGGTAGTTATGGTTCCACTTGATTGAGGAGAACTTTTATCATGGAACTATATCAATGAGGGGTTTTGGCACAATTTAAAATGACCCCTATTGCTGAAATTTTGAAAAATGAACAAATCAAGGTGGAAATTTGCTTTGTTAGAAAAAAATATATCACCAAAAATGTCGATATTTCCCACTCATTAATGCACTCAATCACATGATAAAGACAACCCACATGTCATGACAATGTTAACATGAAA